>ML785407.1:0-67643 GCA_009831015.1 Picea engelmannii
AAATACAATTAAGAAAAAAATATTTATTAAAAATCATAAAAATTAATTAACAAATCATTAAAATGAGAAGCAAAGTAATTCAATCAAAATTTAAAGTGCCTACATTGTGATAAAAATTTAAAGAGACGACATTGTATAAAATTGTAAAATGATTTAAAGTGTTTACATTGTGATAAAAAATTGTCTCAAAATATTTTTAACATATCTTTATAATTTTATTATAAAGGGTGGGAGGGAGTATAATTAGGAAAATTTAAAGAGACGACATTATATAAAAATGTAAAATGATTTAAAGTGCCTACATTGTGATAAAAAATTGTCTCAAAATATTTTTAACATATTTTTATAATTTTATTATAAAGGGTGGGAGGGGGTATAATTAGAAAAATTTAAAGAGATGACATTGTATAAAAATGTAAAATGATTTAAAATGCCTACATTGTGATAAAAAATTGTTTCACAATATTTTTAGCATATCTTTATAATTTTATTATAAAGAGAAGATATTGTATAAGAATTTGAAAGAGAAAACATATTATTAATTTAAAATTTTGTATATTTATTTATAAAAATTTAAAAAAATTATTGTTATAAATAATATATTTATAAATTTTATTTTTTAATTTCAATTTTAATTATTTTTTATTTTTTATTTTTTATAATTCATATTATAATATTAAATATTTAGAATATAAAATTACACATTAATATTCTTTTATTTATAAACTATGTTATATTATTTAAATGAATATTAAAAAAAAAATATTGTTTTGTGTGAGAAAAGTGTTAACAGAACTATAGAGAGATATGAGAAGACATGTACGAAGGAGATACAATGGAGAGCAACTACACAGTCAAGTTTAGAGGTATTGACTTCTGTATTTATTTTATGCATATATCTTTTTATATTATAATATTATTCAGTTTTATGTAAATTCTGTGCATATATTTTTTATATGTTATTATTATAATATTATTCAGTTTTTTTGAGTTTTTGTGTAACAGTAAGAGAGTTGGTTTTTAACAAGTTCAAGGTTTTTCATAAAAATCATTTTATATATCTAATTGGAACATTTTAACTTAATAGTGTTAAAATTTCTTTGAATCATAAGATGATTTACTAAAGACATTTTAATGCATACAGTATTGCCAAAATGACGCTGAAAAATTAAGACGAGAAATTGACATTCTAGCGAATACAAACAGGTTTGTACTTAACTATAGCTAATAAAGCACTTGGATAACTAATGTATTTTAATTTAGATATTAAACATTTTTACACTACATTCTCTTCTCTTTATAATGTTTAAATCTTTGCAATAAAGTTTTATCAGAGTTTATTTTATTACGTGTTTTGATGTTATCTATGTAGGAATTTAATGGGAGATAACCTTTCATCTTTAAGTATGAAGGAACTTAACCAACTTGAAGTTCGACTTGAAAGAGGAATTAATTGCGTTCGATCAAAAAAGGTAATATAATATATGCAGTTTTTTATTTTGTTATCTTTCTAATATTTTAGAGTAATAAATCAAAATGATATTCAATCATCTTTCTCATTTGTATCCATTATTTTTAATCTCTTTTAATACTCAGAACGAAATGTTACTTCGAGAGATTGAGGCCGTGCAACAAAGGGTATGATACATTTTTAACAGCATCAATTATTAAATCATAAAAGCTTAGATTTTTATATGTTTCATCACTTACTTTCCTATAGTTTTGCTCCCATTTCTCTGCTATGGTTAATGATGGAATTGGATTTTGATATTAATGTTAAAAAAAAGTGTTATTTTCAATCAAATCCTTATAAACATGATGACATTTTATTATTTGCAGGAGCAAGTATTAACTGTTGAAAATCAGTTCCTCTATAATAAGGTATGTCTTCCCAATATCATCCATTGATATTTTTTGTTTTTTCTTTGTGTGTTCATTATTTGTCGGATTAGTATGGTTGAATTTTTTTTAGATCTCTTCTCGAATTTCAGCTTTTAAATTACTTTACAAACAAAACTATTTGAAACCAATCATATTAGCAAAATTTGATTATAATTCATTTATCATTATTTATGTACAATGTTCAGTATTAACATATTAATATTGATTATAATTCATTTATCATTATTTATGTACAATGTTCAGTATTAACATATTAATATTGTTTATTTTTTAGATAAGAGAATGCGAAAATGCAAATGGTAATAACGCATTGCGTTTCTACAAATAGCTCCGTCCTCAATTTCATACCTAATATCTTCTTCTTCAAGGAAAATTGGTTGAGATAATTCGCCAAACTCTCACAACATTATTAAAATATCAATCACTGTAACCTTCAATAAGGAAAATAATGTTAATGGTTTTCATGCAACTTTCATATTTCTCTCAACTAAACTTTCTCTGTAAAAGTCATATTTAAATTGTTAGTAGTTCCCATTTATTTTTGTTTATTTTATTTTGAAGTGTATACAGAACATGACTTGGCATCTAAGTGACTGAGATCGTTTTAAGACATGTTGTATATTGTACATTATATGTAAATAATAATAATAATAATAATAATAATCTATTTTCAAGGTCATGGCTAAGTTAGCACATCAAATTGGTGTATGAGACCCTCTTATTTGTGGGACAAGGGACCTCCCTTTATCCAGCTATTTGACTGGTAAAGTCTACGAAGATATACATACCCTACCCTCCTCTGAATTTGAACCTGTAACCTCTTAAGAGGAAACACATGTTCTTAACCATTAAGCCCACTCAGACTGTATCTGGAAAACACTTCATACACTGAAGATAAGTTTCTGATATAATAAAATAATTGGTTTTTATAAAAAAATTATTTTCTATAATCAAATAAAAATATACACTCAATTATTTTTTATACATGTAACAAATTTAAGATTAAATATTTTGTATGTTTTTTATTATAGTTACTTTTAATATAAGTAACAAATTTAAGATTAAATATTTTATATGATTTTTATTAATTTATTTTGATGGTAATTTTTTATTTTATAATATATAAAACAATTGATTAATTTGAAATAAACCCTTCCCAGAAAAGTTATAGCCCTATGAGGTATGTTGTTTGTGGAAATAATGGAAGCAAAAAGAGACATGAGAAAAAGGTAATATCGTGAAAAATTTAATTGAATCATTTATGTTTAACTCAGTCGTTTTTCGACGGCGTATTATATTTAATGTCATTTGAAATTCAATCTCCATGGCAAAGTTATGATCTCAACCCTATGGGCTTTGCTTCAAAAATAATATAGACAAAAGAGACATGAGAAACGGGTAAGTTGTAAAAAGTTAAATTGGAACATTTTAGCTCGGAAAGAAATTACTAAAATTATTATTTTAATATTTTTAAAAAGTTAAATTTCATTGTTTTATTTTAAAAATTATTATTTTAGTTGAAGAAATTAATAAAATTGTTTTTTATATTTCAATAGGATTGTTTTATTTAATAAAATTGTTTTTTTATTTGAAGAAATTAATAAAATTATATTTTAATATTTAAAAATAAAGTTAAATTTGATTGTTTTATTTAATAAACTTATTATTTTATTTGAAAATATTAATGTGAAAAAGTTCAATTGAAACATTTTATTCTAGTTTCATATTTTATTTGAATTTTTTTTTTATTTTTATTTTTTAATGATTTTTAAATTTAATATATATGAATTTTTTTTATTTTTATTTTTTAATGATTTTTAAATTTAATATTATGGATTTTTTGAATTATTTTAAATTTTGATTTATAAATATTTTCAAGTGTAAGTATTTTTTTAAATGCAAAAATTTAAACATTTAAGTAAAAGTTTGCATCTCAAGGGATTTGATCAATCTCAACCTTTGATCCATTCAAGGTTAAAATTGATATATCTTCATTAAGGTTCATCATAAAGTGAGCTATATGAAACTAAAATTTATAACATTATACTTTCATTTATATTTTACATAATAATGTCAAGAATGTCACATCAAAAGTTACAAAAAGAATAAGGTGAATAGTAATAGATAACAATGTTAAAAAATGAATAAGGTGCAAGTAACAAGATGCATGTATGTTACAAAGTGATAGGCACACCTGCTAAGGTGAATAGTAATAGATAACAATGTTAAAAAATGAATAAGGTGCAAGTAACAAGATGCATGTATGTTACAAAGTGATAGGCACACCTGCTAGGTTTCCCATCTCTCATATCATTCATATGAAAAATGAGGTTGAAATCCAAGATCATTCAAAACCTTTAACTCTAAATACTACACTAAAAAGTTTATATATATATATATATATATATATATATATATATATATATATGATTTTTGAAATTGTTTTACATAATATTGTTGTTGAAATCATTTCACTACATAATTTTCACTATCTTGGTGTTATGTAAATCAATGTAGTAGATGGTTTTGTTGTGCATTGTTATTGAAATCAATGCATCCTATAATTTTACATCTCAAATTTATGCATTTATTTGATTTCTCTTAGTCATATTCACAAGTGGTATATGTTGTATGAGTGTTATATTTATGGACTCTATAGTAATTGAAAACAAAATGTGTAGAATTACAATTTCCAATGCAATGTTAAATGACTATATTACAATTTTAGTCACTAAAATGAGCATAATAATTTATTTTACATGGTAGGTTTCACTATCATGCATGTTCTATTCTTTGTTTAATGCAACTTATTGTTTTTCATTTAAAATCAATACAAATATTTGATTGCTCTTAGTCATATTTGTAAATGACATATGTTGTATGAGTGCTAAATTAATGGACTCTATAGTCACTAAACTCTAAATTTGTAGAATTACAATTTCCAATCCAAGGTTTAGTGGCTAAGTTACAATTTAGTCACTTAAATTAGCATACTAATTTATTCCATGATAGGTTTCACTATCATGTCATAGCATTATTTGGGTTTGGCCAACAAGATATAACTTCTATCATCTTGTGGTCCAGCTTCAGTCCCTCCTCAAATATTATATGCCCAAGATATTGGGTCATTTTTTTGAAGAATTCACACTTATTTTAGCATACAATTCGTGATTTTGTAGCTTTTGCAACTCCAAACAGAGATGATCACATGGTGGTCTACCTTATTCCTAAAATGGACCAAGATGTCATCAATAAACACTAGCAAAAACTTATCTATATATACTTCTAGAATACATCATTCATTAATCCCATGAAGATCGCGAGGACATTCATTAATCCAAAAGGTAAAAATAGGAACTCATAGTGCCCATATATTTTCTGAAAGAAATATTTTGGTATGTCATATTCTTCAACTCTTATCTGGTGATATAAGAATCTTACGTCTAATTTGGAGAATACTCTTTCCCTCATTACTTGGTCAAAGAGAGCATTGATCTATGGTAGAGGATACATGTTTTTATTGTAACCTTATTCAAAATCTACATTAAATACACATTCATAAGGTCCCATCATTTTTCTCAACAAACAACATAGGAGATCCCTAAGGCTAGGCACTTGGGTGTATGAAACCTTTGTCTAGTAGTTCTTACAATTGCATCTTAAGCTCATTGAACCCGTTGGTCCCAAATTTGTAAGGTTCCTTCGATATTGGAGTGGCCCTAGGCATTATTTCTATCTCATAATTCACCTCTTATGTTGATGGCAACCTTGGAAATTCATCTCGAAATAAATCTGGAAATTCTTCAATTATTGGTAGTTGTTTTGCTTCCATGTACACTATGCTTGACCTGCATGGTCATTATTTGTATTATATCCATGGGGCAGCTTCCCCCTTGGATGCTTCTAAATATTCCATCATTGTCCACACATTCAACTGTTTTCTCATAGAAGTCTACCTTGGCCTTTTGCATCTCTAGCCAATCCTATCCAATTATCCCATTTTAATATCCCAAGGCCATTTCATGGAAAAATATACTATTTATCCATCTTCCTATATCTGCCACACTTCTATTAATTTCTTGGTCTATCAACTTCTTAGCACCACCTTCCATTTGTGCCTTCCATGGGTGTTGGATCATTTTTGTGTTGAGCTTATAACTGGTCGGCCACCATTGTAAGGATATGAAACTATGATTACTTCCATTGTCAATGAAGAATGTATAAATGAGGTTGAAATCGAAGATCATTCAAAAAATTTAACTCTAGATACTACACTAGAAGTCACACACACACACACATATATATATATAAAACAAATAAAAACTTAATGAGTATAATTTTTTTAATATAGATTCACAACATTATAATATGAAAATGTTTTACATAATATTATTGTTGAAATCATTTCACTACATAATTTTCACTATCTTGGTATTAAATTTAATGCATCCAATCAATTTGTTTTGTATCATTTTGTAAATCAATTCATTAATGCATTAGATGGTTTTGTTGTGTATCATTATTGAAATCAATGGATCCTATAATTTTACATCTCAAATTTGTGCATTTGTTTTATTGCTCTTAGTCATATTCACAAGTGGTATATGTTGTATGAGTGCTAAATTGATGGACTCTATAGGAAATCAAAATTTG
Organism: Picea engelmannii; assembly: GCA_009831015.1. Lineage (NCBI taxonomy): Eukaryota > Viridiplantae > Streptophyta > Pinopsida > Pinales > Pinaceae > Picea > Picea engelmannii. The sequence continues at coordinate 6,556 of ML785407.1, forward strand.
TGAGGCTTACTTATTTTAGGACTCGAAATAAATAAATATTTTCTATAATCTCCTACTTTAATGACTGGAATTTAGTTTAGAATTTCTTTCATGATTTTCTTATACCAGGAATAAACAACAACAACATAATAATGATAACAACATAATAACAACAACACAAATAACATAATAACAACAACATAATGAACATAGACTAACTGGTAAAATACATACCTCAACCTACAGGTTGGTTGATTCAACCCCTGATTCACGTGTTCTTGTGTTGGCCCAAACTACCCAACTGAATATTAACCTCTCATCCAACTAGGAACAATCTCTCTGAATTCCTAGCTCCAGGAATCCGTGCGGTTTCCTGGCCCTCGAGCCCAAAGTTCCCAAAAACAACAGTGCCCTATAAGAGTTCCTCAAGACAATTGTTCTTCCAATTTCCTCCTTCTTCCCTATATCCTTTAGAATTTCTTCCTCCTCCTTCTTTGCCAATTTCCCCCCAAAACAAAGACACCCCTCCAAGTCATGTCCCCCCTTCCTTATCCTCCTCTCCCTCCCTCATTCAATTTGCCAACTGCCTTATTCCCCCATTAATTACTTCACCTACATTTTAATAATAAAATAATAAAAGACTCAATGAATTCATTTTAATAATGAATTTAATTTAATTTAACAATTATGGTAAATAAATTATCAATTTGGGTTGTTACATACACCCACCCTTTAGGAAACTTCATCCCGAAGTTAGTGTAATGTACAATAAAAGGGTAATGACACATGATTCATACATCCACATCAAATAAACAACATAATTAATTTAAAACACTTATACATACTAGTGTACATGTGCAAGGAATGCATGTGTAGCTAGCACATATAGGACTCGCACATGCACTAATGACAATACTTATCACTCCTAAATTATTTCTTGTATGCTTTCAATCCAATCAACAATACCATTCATTTCATAAAATATAGTAAACCCTTTAAAATGTTCGCAAAATCCCTCAATTATAATAATTTAACACAAACAACATTCACTTAGATAATTGTAGTTCAGTTAAGCGATTATAAATATACATATATACATATTTTTCAAAAAGAGGAAATCAATAAATTCTACTATAAGGTGAAAACTCCACACACTCTCAACTACTTCTAGTCATCCTTCCTCCCTAACCTACTTCCATCTTCCATCCCTATCCTTCTTCTATTGGACTATCTTGGAGCATCAACTATATTGACCTAACTCCAAATAGAACCCATAAGTGGAAGTGTCAACTCTCTTGACCATGCTTCCCCAGCAGGAAACTGGCAGTCATCATCACACGTCTAGGCGAGCATGAGCTAACACCGTCCTCCCATGACTCTAGGTTTTAGAGGATACATGGTAGGAAATGACTTTACCCCTCCTAATAGAACTAGGGTCAACACCCTACCATGGACCATACAGTGGCATTGTGTTGCTGGGAATTTTGTCATTGTATATTCAGTTTTAGGCAGTCTCGCCGCCTGAAAACCTACACTTGTGTCCACATATCATAGCAATTCATTTGAACCAACATAATTTCACATACAAAGATTCATACCATATTGTTTCTCGGTCGATGTTCACGACATCAACCTTTTATCATCATTATCCTTTCGCTATTTCATAGCCTCTTGACCTGCATATTAGTTTATAACACAAACTCATACATATCCATGCATTATCATCATGTAAATGAATTTAATCATAATCTCAATCCGGTATCCACGTACCAACAACTTTAAATGTCAAAATTTTCAAGTTAGAAATAGATTTCATAATATCCATCATAATTCAAATAACATTCAACATTCATAGAATTGACATTCACATAGGTTCATATGTCTAAAAAGTTCAAGTGTATCATTAATAGTTTCACAGTGAATAGAAAATAAAGATGATTAGGCCTTAAGTAATTATAGTTGTCTAAGTCAAAAGGTGGCATTACATACACCCAACCTTTGATAAAACATATTCCCAAGGTGGTCAAAAAGTGAGGGATGATCTCGTTGTAAGGTCTCTGCATCCTCCCAAGTAGCAGATCCTGGGCTATACTTGTCCCAGTGGACCTCAACTGGGTCTACCAGACGGTTCCTGAGCTGTCGAACCCTACGGTCCACTATGTGTAACGGTTTGACTGTGAGGGTTCCCGCGTCTGATACCTGCAATTCCTTTCAGTTCATTGTATAAGATTCGTCAGCAACATAATGACGTAGAACATATACATGAAAAACATTATGATTTTTATTTAAGTTGGGTGGTAGTACGAGACAATAGAAAATGGGTCTAATTTTCTCTTGTATTTTGAAAGGTCCTATAAATTTAGGCGACAACTTTGTCCCCTTCTCGAACTGACTTGTACTCTTATTAGGTTTGATATGAATGAAAAATTGATCTCATACTTTATAACTTTGGTCAGTCCTATGCGCATCAACATAACTTTTCTGTATATCCTGTGCTTCCTTTAGTCGTTGCCTAATTTGAATCACTTGTTCCTCCATATCTTGAATCAATTCTGGCCCAACTATCACTCGGTCTTCTAACCTCTCCCAGCTGAATGGTGTCCTTCATGGCCTTTGATACATAGATTCATAGGGTGGCATTCCAATGGAGATATGAAAACTATTATTGTAGGCTAACTCTACCAAAGGTAGGTACTTCTCCCAATGGGTTTGATTATCGATAAAATTCATCCTAAACATGTCTTCCATAACCTAATTTACTCTCTCAGTTTTCCCATCTATTTCGGGATGATATGATGTGATTAAATTCAATTGAGTTCCCAATGCTGACTGCAAACTTATCCAAAACCTAGATGTTAATCATGATTCCCTATTTGAAATTATCTTCTTGGGTAACCCATGTAGATGGATGACCTCACTTATAAACGTGTGTGCCACATCAGTGACATCATAAGTGTCTCTAACTGGAATAAAATGATCACTCTTGGTCAATGTATCCACTATCACAAGAATGGAATTATGTCTATGAAATATGAGTGGTAATCCCGCAAAATAATACATAGAAATGACTTCCCACTTGGACATAGGAACACCATGTGGTTGTAGGAGACCTACTGGGTGGTGGTGTTCAGTATTCACTTGTTGGCACTCTAGGCACTTGGAAATGAAATGGACTAATCACGCTTCATGCCTACCCAGAAGAAAAGATTCTTCATGTATGTGTACATTTTCTTCATGCCTGGATGTGCATAATAAATTTCTCTATGGGCTTCCTTGAGTATGATGCTTCGAATATCCCCACATTCGAGGATGTACATCCTTCCCTGGTATCTTAATAATCCATCTTCTTCCATGCTATATCCTTCATATTTTGGATCTAATTTCCTCCCACTCTAGAGGGTTGAAGTGACCTTTAAATACCAACTATCTCCAAGAATTTTCTCCAACACACACTCCCTCAGATTAACTTTTAAGGATACCAAGGAGAAGACACGTGGTCTCCTGCTAAAGGCGTCTGCGACCACATTCTCCTTTCCCTTGATGTACAAAATTCCAAAATCGCACTCACACATAAACTCACTCCAACGCCTCTGCCTGGCACTGAGATTTCTTTGAGTGAAGAGATGCTTTAAGATTTCATGGTTTGTTTTGAGCTCAAAGCTTCGTCCCACTAGATAATTCCTCCAAAGCTTCAGAGCTAGCATTACAACTACCAACTCTAAATAATGAGTAGCTTAAATATCCTCATGTTGCTTCAAATTTCTTAATGCATATGTTATCCCCAGTCCTTGCTTCGAGGCATCCATGCAGACTATAAAGTCTTTTTCCATATCTGGCACTCATAGAATTGACGCACTGGTTAGTAACCTCTTAAGCTCGATGAATGTAGTTGATTCGTATTTAGGAGTGGAACGAATAGATTAACTGACTGAATAAAATAAACACAGAGATATGAAGAACAACACAGATATCCAATGAACAATATCTTCTATTGAATAAATGAAATAGGTTGAAACTATAAAACTGTAGAACTAAAACACTTTCTCGAATGGTGGTAGCTATCTCTGAGAAGAGATGTGGATTCTACATGAATCCGTCTGAGGAGAATAATTACAATGAGGCTCTAGAGGCCTTTTTTATATTACTCATGAATGCCAAAACACTAGACATCTAAAAACCTAACCTTAGGAGGTGAAACACCAAAAGTCATGTGGGCCCCTATGGATAAGTTGGTACCTCAACTTCTCAGGGTCATAACTTTTTCATACGACCTATGTTTTAGGAACATGATATCCCGTTGGAAAGGTCTTTCAGAGAAACACACATTACACCATCAAACTTTGACTTCGTCTACAGTTTGATCGTGGCAAGCTAAAAAAACATTGTTTAGGGCTCCAAAACGGCCCTGGAAGTACAACAAGATGTGATGACATGAAAACATACAAAATAAGCCAGTTGGATTAGGTGAGAGTCCACCAGTATCTACCTGGAAGATGTGTAGGGCTTCAAACAACCCTAAAAGTGTAGAACCAACAATTACAAAGAAGTACAGAAGAACGTGCTAAACTAAAAACAAACAAGAGGAGCTAGTTGGAATAGGTCGGTGGCCACCAATATCCACTTGCATCAATCCTCCCCCCTTAGGAATCAATGGTATCCATTGCATTAAGTTCCCCCATCAGGTGAGGAAACTTTTGCTGGATTTGGCCCTGGGTGAGCCACTTGCCTTGGTGTAGGAGTTGCCCTGCCTTGACAACCCAATAAATCTGGATCCTCTACTGGCGAGTGCCCTTGACCCATGTTTCCACTATATTATCAGTGGATGCGTGTTACATGTAGTCAGGGTTGAGCTTGGTTGGTGTCAGTTGTTCTGCGATCTTTGAGGTGTCCAATAATGGTGGAAAATATGGTCGAAGGAGGTCCACATTGAACACTAGGTTCATGCCAAGGAAGGGTAGAGTGTTGAGCTCAAAATCATTTCTACCCACAACCTTGGTGATAGTGTAAGGCCCATAATGAAGTGGGCATATCTTCAAATGGGGCCCTATGAGACGCTCCTTCTGCAAATGTAACCATACTTTGTCTCCAACCTGAAACTAGTGCAATACCCTATGTAGATCATAGAATTGCTTGTACTTCGCAATGGATTTCTGCAAAATCTCCCAGACCTGTTAGCAGATGTGTTGAATCCTCTCAATGAATCTGGTGGATTTTTCGGTCTTAGACTGAGCATGGGAAGATTTTTTCTGTGTGGTGGTAAGAGGTAGTGCAACATCAATGGGACCCAAGGGTTGCAATCCCAGCCCCACCTGAAATGGGCTATGTCTGGTGGAGATATGGAGAGCTCTGTTGTAATTCTTTTAACATAGGGGAGACTCTCATCCCATGTACATGGATGCTTAGAGTTGTACATGCATAGGATGTGCACAATCATCTGATTGACAAACTTTGTGCAACCGTCTGTTTGGGGGTTGAAAGTAGTGGATTTAGTGATCTTGGTGTCCAACAGTGACCAAAGACTCGACCAAAATGTGTTGAGGAACCTGTTGTTCCGGTTGGAGATGATGGTTTGTGGTATCCAAAAATGGACCTAGACTCGTTCAAAGAAGAGATTGGTAGTATATGTCATTGTGATATTCTTCTTGTAGGCTGTGATGATGGCCATCTTCGAAAATCGATCAACAACAAAAAATACACAGTCATTGCCTTACTTTCTGGACAGAAGGCCAAACATGTAATCCATTGAGATGGATTCCCAAGGCTTCTTAGGAGTAGGAAGAGGGGTGTATAAGCCTTGATTCTTGATGGTGGGCTTGGAAATGGAACAAGAAGTGTAAGATATGATATATTTGTTAATGTCCTATAGAATTTTTGGTCAATAAAAATGTTTGTGAAGAACAACCATAGTTTTCTCCACACCAAAATGTCTCTCCATCCGACTGTAGTGGGATTCCCAAATCATCTTTGCACGCTCCCTTGTAGGAACAAAGAGATGGTCTAGATGGCATAATAGTTCATCCTAAATTTGAAAATCGGTGATAATTGCACCTGTACCCAAGATTTGATAGGTGGTGGCGAAGTCTGGATCTTGTTGATAAAGTTGGGGCCACTTAGATGCGTCATGTCCGTAGGAATGGAGCATAGTGGTGAGTGAAACCACGTGAGGTTGACTGAGGCAGTCAACGAAATGATTTGAGATCCTTTTCTTATGATTTATTTTGAGATGGATTTGTTGCAGGTAGGTGGACCACTTCTGATGGAAGTTGTTATGCAATTTCCCTTGTGTCGGTATGAACTATAGAGGCTTGTGATCAATGTGGATGAATGTCTCATTTCCTAAAATGTAATGTTTCCATTGACAATAGGCTTGTACAATGGAATACATTTCCTTTTCATGGGTGGGGTATTTTCGGACAGTATATGAGGGTGTATCACTATGGTATGCCACACGATGACCATGCTAAGTGAGAATTGTGCCTACAACATAGTCAGATGCATCAGTCTCAATCTCAAACGATTGTTGTAGATTTGGCAAGGAGAGTACTGGAGTTGAGCACAAAAAATGCTTAATATCATCGAATACTCATTGTTGTTCCTTCCCCCACATAAACGTTTCCCTTCCACCACCCTTGGTCACCTGGTTGAGGGCCCATGAAATATGGGAGAATCCCAACATGAACCGTCAGCAGAAGTTGGCCAATCCCAAGAAGCTTCGAAGCTCGATTAGTGTGGTTGGGGCTGACCAGTCACGAATGACTTGGATCTTAGCTAGATCAACATGTACCCCATGCTCATCAACAATGTAGCCCAAGTATTGGAACCTGTTCATGCCAAAAGAGAATTTTTCCAAGTTGGCATATCGCTTGTGTTGTTGGAGAGTGCTCAAAACCTGCTGAATATGTCACATGTGCTCATCCCAAGTTCTTTTTAAGATGAGGATGTCATCCAAATATAACACCACAAAAAAGTTGGTGAAGGGTCTCAATACATCATCCATCAACCTCATGAAAGTGGCAGGCGAATTTGTTACGCCAAAGGGCATGACCAACCATTTGAAGAGACCTTCTTTAGATTTTAAGGTTTTCTTCCATACAACAGTTGGTTCGATGGGAACCTGGTGGTAGCCAGAATTTAGGTCAATCCCTCTGAAGAACTTTTCCCCCTTGAGTTGGTCAAGAAGGTCATCAATCTTGGGAATTGGGTATTGGTTCCTAACTGTGATTTTTTTTAAGGCTCTGTAATCATTGCAGAGTCTCCAAGTCCCATCCTTCTTCTGCACCAGTACAATCGGGCTCCCGCAAGGGGAAGAGTTGGGTCTGATGTGCCCCTTTTGAAGAAGTTCTTGGATATGACGCCTGATTTCATCATTTTCCATCAGTGAGAGATGATAGACTGTTCCATTAGGTATAGGTGCACTGGGGGTCATATCAATTGGATGCTTGACTTGGTAGTGTGTCAGTACCCTAATGGGTGAGGAGAATATGTCTCTGTATTCTTCCACGATCCCGTCCACTTGCTTCTTCTACAAAGAGAGGCTCTATGTAGAGGCAACAGATGTGGAGACAACATTATGTTTACTGTGAGCATGAATCACAAATAATATGAACTTCTCGGTTTTTGAAATGACCTTATTACATTTCTTAGCATAGATTAAAGAAATAGCGGTAGGCAGTGTTACCTTTGGTATCCTGTACAATTGTCTACCCAAAGTAATAATAACATTGCGGGGTCTAGACTCATACACAGCATGACACTTCCACAAATATGGTTGTCCTAAAATAACATCACAAACTTCAAGGGGAGAAATATCACACAATACCTCATCTTTGAAAGGCTTGATGTCGTAGTGCAGACAACATTGTTGGCTGACACAAAGATCTCTTCCATGGCAAAGCCAGCTAATGGTGTAGGGTTACGGGTGTGGTGTCATCGGTAGGTCCAATCGCTTTACGACCTCTTCTTAAATCAAGTTCTTCTGATTTCCGCTATCGACAGTGAAATGAAGCGGATCCCCATTTACCCACATTTGTGAGTGAAAGAGGTGTTCCCCTTCCTCTAGCTCTTCTGGTTCGGTTGGCCAAACTTTGGTGGTAGAAATAGTGGCTCTGGGTTTAGCATCGATAATCTACTTCCCACATTCGAGATTTGATTCGAAATCAAAATTGGCCTCTGACTCGGAAACCTTTAGCTTGGCCACAAGTGACTACTTAGAGCATCATTCTTCATTGTTGTGCCAAGGTATTTTATGGTACTTACACCATTTTCCCATGTCCTTCTTCATCTTCTCATTGCACTTATTATGTTGCGGCTTGGATTGGTTGTCCTGAGAGTGGCCATATTTGATTTGTCCCTTGTTGTGTGGTTTGGGGTTGCCTTTTCCCTGCTTCATATGTGAGGAGTTTGCATATCCAAACTCTCGCCTCTTCTACTTAAATTTATGCTTGATCTTTACAACGCATCTATAAGTTGTACCCAATGAGGTGATGTCTATAAAATCCATTTCTGTTTGAATGTATCTATACAAAAAATCACAGTATTTGAGCACCATATGTCTCTTAGAGTCTTTGATACCCAATTCGGTTCCTAGGCTATGGAAAATATTGGTGAAATTTGGTACTGTCTAGTCCCTTTCTTGATGCAGGGTGGTCCATCTATTGTACTAGTCCTCGTAGCTTCCAACATGGTAGTATTGTTCTTTAATGGAATCCAGGAAGGAATAACATGTAGGGGAAACCACAAATATTGTAGATTCCTCTCTGTCCCTTTGTTCAGAGTAAGTTCCCCACCAGTCCTTAACATTGGGGATGGCCTTGAGGAGTGAAAAAGTAATATTTTTCTTATCTGAAAAATTATGGACTAAAAAATATGCTTCGAGCAGATTCAACCATTTATCTACAACATCTGCATCTATCAGTCTTTTAAATAATGGAATATCAAAATTTACTTGTACCTTGAAGGGGGTTGCATGACCACTTGATGAAGATGCTTCTCCTATGGGCAGTCGCCGAAGGATTTGTGCAAAGTTGTCCATCATTTTGTTCCTTTGTCATGTAAGAGATTCCTCGAGCAAAATTTTAAAAGGATCTCCTACTCCATCATCTTTCTTTTAATCTCCCATGGGTTGTTTTCGGGCTCGGCGCAGCCGATATTGCAACGGATCGATTGGTTCAAGTCCCAACTTCTTGTACCAAGATCTTGTCGAGGACATGCACGAAGAAAAACAAATGAAGAGAAGACCGTTCTAATACCACTGATCTGGATTTAGGAGCAGAACGAACTGATTAACAGACCGAATATAATAAACATAGAAATATGAAGAAAAACACAGATATCCAATGAATAATATCTTCTATTGATTAAATGAAATAGGTTGTAACTACAAAACTATAGAACTGAAACACTTGCTCGAATGGTGGTAGCTATCTCTGAGAAGAGATGTATCTCCTATGCACATCAGTCTGAGAAGAATGATTACAATGAGGCTCCAAAGGCCTTTTTGATATTACTCATGAATGCCAAAACCCTAGACATCCAAAAACCTAATCCTATGAGGTGAAACGCCAAAATTCATGTGGGCCCCTATGGGTAAGTTGGTACCTCAACTTCTTGGGGTCATAACTTTTTCATACGACCTCTATTTTAGGCGCGCGATAGCCCTTTGGAAAGGACTTCCAAAGAACTACACATTACGTCATCAAAATCTGACTCCGTCTGACATGAAAACATACAAAATAAGCCAATTGGACTAGGTGAGAGGCCACCATCATCCACTTGGAAGATGTGTAGGGCTTCAGACAGCCCCATAAGTGTAGAACCCACAATTACAAATAAATACAGAAGAACATGTTGAACTAAAAACATGCAAGAGGAGCTATTTGGAATAGGTGGGTGGACACCAATATCCACCTGGATCCACAATATCACATTCCTCTATCCATTCATACCTAACCCCCTTGTGTTGCAAGGTGGTGATGGGTTTCTCTATCTTAGAGAAACCTTCCACAAACCTTCGATAATAACCAGCTATCCCCATGAAGCTTCTCATCTCATGAGCATTTTTCTTCATTGGCCATTCCATAATGGCCTTTACCTTTTTTAGATCCACAGAGATTCCTTCACCGGAAATGATATGACCTAAATAGTGAATTTCTTTCTAGAAGAAAGAACACTTCGAAAATTGTCCATACAATTTGTTATCTCTACGACACAACAACACCACTCGCAAGTGTTCCTCATGTTCTCTTTCGTTCCTCGAATAGATGAGGATATCATCCAGAAAGACCTGTATAAAGAAGTCTAAGTACTTTTGGAATACAGTATTCATGAGGCTCATGAATACTGTTAGCGCTCAAAATGTACCCTCAAAATTTTAGCACCTTCATTAGATTAAACCTAGATTTTCCCATTCTACAGGTCATTATCCAGTCTTCATAGCCTCTAAATCCCCCATCGAGCCTTGACAATATTTCACACTAATCACTTTTGACATAAATCCCATAATCTTTGCCCTCTGATCTGCATTCCAAACCCTTTCTTATCCTCCTAAAATCTAGATTATAGCTATCATTGAATCTAGGTCAAGCCTATAGCTCTATTTCTTTTACTTGAAAATGTCAAATTGGTAATGGCCTTAACTACTTGAGTCCATGTTTTTATTAGTTATTTTGACAAAAACAAATAAAGATTGGTTTTTAAGCCAACTTTGGCTTTATGGATAAAACTGGGTTTTATTTGGCTTCTCGGGTTTTATTCAGGGTTTACTTATTTTTGTTTAAAAAGATAAAAAATGACCAAAATTATTGGGCCCATAGGGCCCAATATCCAATTATCAAGTTGACTAAGCACTGAAGACAAGTCTGCAATCTATCATCTAAGCACCCAACAAAATGCACCAAAGTCGAGACCAAGCTTTCAAAGTGCCAAGCCACATGGAGGAGAAGCCCACAAGGGGATTTTATATTTATCAACGCATTAGAGGACTATTATAACATTTATGTATATATATACCATGAACTATGTTCACAGCCCCAATGTCGGATATATCCTATAACATAAAACATCAAAATGCAGGTGTCATCTCCAGGAAAAGCCTTGATGTCTGGTTGTCTTCAGTTGATTTCCAAGTGTCTAAATGGACGCTCGCCAGAAGTAATATGCAAATGTAAAATGATAAGGAGGAGATTCCAAGATCAAGGTCGCCATTATCAGAAGAGAAGCGATTCGATGAGGTTCTTATGACATTGTTGGTGTTGGTGTTGGATATGCCTCTCTAATTCAACAAGGATATTAGTCTCAATACAATTTGATTTTAGTAAAGTCCCAGTGAATAGACCAGCGTCCAATAGTGACACTCACTAAGATATTTGGAAGTGAATAATATCATAGGTGACAATTTTTATATGCAACATCAACAAGGAAGGAAGAGGCCCTATAAGGTCAGATGCAACAAGTGCGTCGAGTTTATACAAAGAAGATCATGTTTTTTGTTTAAAACATTTTCTCTATCCACAGTCCCCTTGCCCTCGTTTGGAAGGCCTTTCATCCTTATATCAATTAGAAGAGAATTCACAGGTATTCAAGAAGGAGTCAGCTCTGCATCTTAAATTTCATTATTGAAGCCCTTGTTTTTGCAGATCGAGCATTATTGCAATTTAAGTAACGACAAGCATTTCATCAAAGTCGAGCTTGAGGGAGTTGAGGCATCTATTTCATTTTATTCATGTCAATGGATAGTTGTCACAACCTTGTTTAACTATATTTGTGGTTTTTTATGATCATTAACATGAGAAATTCAAATCTCTCTAGGCCCCGGGATATATGAATGATGTTCAAGTTGTAACGTGCTCCTGAGACGGTTTATGGTCATCACAATGAGATTGAGCATATAGGCTCCCACTTTATCATAGTTTTCCATTGATCTGCCTTTGAAGTGCTATCTACAGATAAAGTTAGCATGGGAGTATAAATCAAACAACCAAAATATGTCGATCTCGTCCCATGTTGTGAATGGAAGCACTTAGTTTGTGCCTTTTCTATCCCTTGGAAATCCCTCAACATGTAAGGGTTATTTCAACATGGTATGCAGTGTAAAACTCATGTTTCATAAGGGGGCCATCTACGCAAAGGGATATGGTACCTTTGTAGTTTCATGCATAGCTTGTAATAAACATTTTATGTGATGAAGCATTACAGCTACCTGCAGGATGTTGGTACCTTCAATTTCCTTCTATGTGTTATGTGTAGGCACAGGTAGACAACCAAATTCATGAAGGTTTTAAAATGTTCCATGAATATAATGCAAAAGAAAAATTTACAATCATAATGGGCATTTTAGTATTCAAGTTTCCAGGATCTACTTACAATCTCAACTACCGTTCCAACCCTTCTTCTACTGCAGTACTCCAACAACAAAAACGTTGGATCTAGGACTAATTGATACAAGAACTCACCATTTCGTAGCACAATAACACTAAAAATCACTTTTGGCACTACGGAATCAACCAGAACAAATTTTTGACAGGGAAAGATAGAGTTTGGGCGTTTGAAGGTTCATAAAGTCTTTGCAGGATATTTCCAGATGTTGGTTGGTCTTTCACAACTTATTCAAAGAGATGCTCAAGATGATAGATAGTTGAATGCACCCACAAGAAACTTCATAAATTTTTTCAAGCAAGTGTTAGTCCTTTGTTGCTTCAAACAATTTATTTTGCCCAGATTTCTTCTGGTAAGCAAAATGATCATGACAGTGGAAAGGTGTGTGCATATTGTTTAGAGGCAAAGTGTTGCAAATATTTATAAATATTGACTTGAAATCGTAAAGGAATAGATATCTTCTATCCTAGTCCATGTTTACTTTAGTGGACCCAGGCCTCCAGGACATTTGGCAACAAAGACCTCAGATTCTAGGAAGTAGTAAATTCACAGGTGGTAGTAAGAAGTGGAAATTAAATGACAACAACAGACTGCTATATTTTAGCATGATTGGCACACCTGGAACCTTATATTCAATAATTTGATCTTTCAATATCTCGACCTCATGATACAGTTAAAAATAATTCCACAATTAAAGGCTTGACTCCAACAAATTCAAGATATCAAAGCATTAGTTACTAGAATTTTTTACTTTGATTTATCGTTATCATTTTATTCATAGAAAGTAGTAACTAACATTACAAGTGTCATTTCTCTAGGATACTGATTCTATTTTTGGCATAAGGATGTTTTTTTAACTCCCCACTTTTCATGGAACTCCATGATGTAATCATTTTATATATATATATATATATTGATGTAACACAAAGAAGGGTTCGACTGCCTATGAAGAGGCCTTTCTTTTGTAGCAGAAAACCTTGTATTTTCTCATGAATATTTAATACAAGCAGTGAGTGCCTCTGCTAGCCTGAGATTCATCATGGTGTCATTGTTCAGCCTGTTTTCCTTGTTTATGTGACTTTCATGTAGAACTAATATAAAGTAATTGGAAGGATTCATCTCTATCTCATGCTCCTCTCACATATATCATGCTTGTAGTACATTATTGATTTATGTTTCAGTAATCACCTCCCATGTGTTAATTCCTCTGAAAATGCATGAAGAAATTCATCCATTGTTAGGTGCCTCTAGTGTAATGGACTATATGTTAATGTTTAAATGGTTATTCTTTCATAATTCATCCTTGATAGATGATCTATCGGGTAACCTTTCCTCTTGTCTCCATTCCTCTAAAGTTGCAGTTGAGAATTCATCCTTTGCTAGATGCTCTCTCCTGCAATGGGATTATGTCCCTTTTCAAACCAACTTTTCATTATTACAACCTGTTGAACATGGTGCTTACTTTGCCTTAGTGTTTTCAGGGAGGTTTCAGCCTGCATTAGCTGTAAGCCATTGAGATTCATGCCCTGACTCCATTTCCCAATAGACCTTTTTCCCAAGTTTGTCAAACCACCAACCCTTATAAAAAAAAAATGTTCCTATCAAAAATATGACCTTTTGAGTGCTATTGTTGAATATATTTAAATATGAAATCCTTTGGCTATTGAGAGATCCCTCTCTGACTGTATTAGGTTAGAATATAGTCTAAAGTAGGTTGAAATGGTTACCTTTGGGATTTCCTTGATACAGTCCAAGGAAGATACCAAGTTCTAACAAATATTGTTGCCGTATTGGTCAAACCAAAAGGTACTACAACGAACTCGTAATGCCCAAACTGAGTTCTAAATAGATTTTTAACAATATCTCCTTCCTTAATATTTAATTGGTGATACCCTGATCGCCGATCAATTTTTGAGAAAACTTTTGCTCTTTTCATTTGATCAAAGAGGTCATCTATCTGTGGCATTGGGTACCTATTTTTCACTATAGCATGGTTCAAGTCCCTGTAATCTATACACAGTCATAAGGAACCATCCTTATTCTTGAAAAAAATTACTGGTGCACCCCAAGCTGAGACACTAGGCCTTATTATACCTAAGTCAAGTAGTTCCTTCAACTGCATTTGCAACTCACAAAGTTCTGGCACCGTCATCCTATACAGTGTCTTTGAAATTGGCTCTGCACCAGGTTTTAGCTCGATGGTAAAATCAAGCTCCCTCTCAGGAGGTAACCCTGACAACTCTTTTGGAAAACCATCCCTAAACTCCGACTATACTGGATATTGATCCAAGGAGGGTCCTTTCCCTTCATTGACTGCTTCCACTACATATAATCGACAACCTTGCCTCATGCAACATTTAACCTTCATGGTCGAGATAAAGCATAGAGACACCTTCCTCCATATACTGTGGATGTCTATTGACCTTCCTTCATCGTCAACACAAATCACCCTCTTTGTGAAACAATCTACCAAAGCTCAATGGGATTCTAACCAGTCCATTCTAATGATTAGGTCATACGTCCGTAGAGAAGTGACGTACACCTTCAATCTAGTAGTACACACTCCCAGGTCTACTATACAATTATCGATGCTAGGTCCTACTGCTTGTTTTTCCCCTGAAGCCATCTCGACTTGTTTAAATTCATCGTGCTCATAGGCTACCAACCCACACTTTTCTAATGCATAAGATGAAATGAAACTATCTGTAGAACTAGAATCAAATAAAATATTAACATTGACATGATTTAGCATACCTGATGATGCCACCACCATGGATTGATGCTCTTCCTGGAATTTATTGACTGTTGCATAAATCTGGTGGCTACTACTCGCTCCTCCCATCGGAGCCTTTCCTTCTCTATGCACAAATCCTAATTGTAACTTTGGACAATCACGTTGGTAATGAGGTCCTCCACACCCCCAACAAGTAACCCGAGATGCAACCTGCACACTGCCCTATGACAGTCTCTGAAATGAGTTCTTTCCCTTGGAACCCCTACCCCTACTTGTTTCTCCCTAAGTAGGTCGTGGACCTGCCTGGGTCATTGGTGATGAGTTATATGTTTCACTCACTGCCATTGAAATACCTATTATAACTACTCTAGGAGCAACTCTATTTCCATAAGAGGGTGGCCTGGAGCTTCCTCCCCTGGAGAATGTCCTAGGGGCCTTCCCCACGAATACAAGATGTTGTGGAATGGTTGACCTCATAACTCTGTTTAAGCTCATATGCTCCTCCGCATAACAATAATTTTCAACTGCTTTCGCTACTGACGATGGTTTCCACATCCATACCATGGCCATTATATTATAGTTTAAGCCATACACAAAACGTTATGCTCGTCATTGATCGATATCCATGTACGAGACATATTTTACTAACTCCATGAACCTGATCTCGTATGCTTCCATGGTCTTGTTTCCCTGAAATAGATCATGAAATGCTCTTACCCATTGTTCCTCGTAGTATGCAGGAAAATATTTCCTCCGGAACCTTTCCTCAAAAATATCCCATGAGATGGTGTCTAGGGTAAGGTGCAAATACCTCTCCAGGTTACCCCACTAGTTCAAGGCACTACCCCTCAAATGAAAGATCACTATATTCGCCTTTGATGTGGAAGAATAGTCTCTTAAGGAGAAACATCGTGTCATTCCTTCCTTATAGGATTTCCCCTTAGTGCCTTGTTTGTAATTTGGCAGTTACGATGAGATAGGAGGAGCGGTTTAGTTGGGGCTATGGTATGAGTGGAGCATTGCATTACATTCTCTTATGAAGAAGAAAAGCAGACCAGATACATTTGGATGGAGGCTATCAATCTCAACGTAAAGCACTCTCCAGTTGAGGAATAAACCCTCTCGTCATATTTTCCTGATCAAATTTGGGAGCCATTTTCTGCCAAATCATTTGATCAGGTTGGTTGAGTAGTAGGCAGGGGAAAGGGAAATCAAGTCAATCTTCTGGAAGCACTTGGGAAACATGTTTTCCAAAGGGTAAGTAGTAAAGTCCTAGACATACAGAGATAATGTTAAAACAATTTTGAGTAATAAATCTTTGGGACCTTTAGGGTTTGGTAACCATAGGTTTTTTTTTTGAGAAAAAGTAGTGAAGTTGCAATGTTATTGCAGGTCATGATTCATCCACTTTTTGTGCATCCATTTGCATTTTGTGTGTTTTCATAACTTTGGGCATATTGGTATTTTTTATTATTATCTATAGCAGTTAGAATGGAATTTGTTCTTGTGCATTTAATATTAAAGGAAGTAAAGATGGTGAATAGGGTAGACAATAAAAATGATAGGGTGGTTTGGGTTTGGTGTAACCGCCCAATAATTATTTTTGTTATATTATTCCATTTTTTTGTATATATTATTTCATCTTTTTTTTGTTATTGCATATAACCCTTATAATTATTTTCTCTTGTTCTTTTGCAGGTGAGGATGTTTACAGGGAACAAATGGACATCGGACTGGAAGAGGTGTTGCAAGGTCTTTTCCATGGTGTACTCACCCTCTTCTCCAATACCTTTATGGGTAGTTTCCTTAGGGTTCCAGGGTCATTTCTGGGTTATTTCTTGTTTAATTAAGGGTTGTAATAAATGGTAGCTACATGTCGGAGGTTCAGGTTTTGTTTTATAGGTTATAGGTGGGTAATCCCTAGGTTTCATTTTTGAAACCATGCTATACCATTTGTGAGGCCTACCTATTTCAAGACTCAAAATAAATAAATATTTTCTATAATCTCCTAATTTAATGACTGAAATTTAGTTTAGAATTTCTTTCATGGTTTTATTATACTAGGAATAAATAACAACAACATAATAACGATAACAGCATAAAAACAACAGAAGAAACAAAATAATAACAACAACATAATTACCATAGACCAACTGGTAAAATACATACCTCAATCTACAGGTTGGTTAATTCATCCCCTGATTCACTTGTTCTTGTGATGGCCCAAACTGCCAAACTGAATATTAACCTTGCATCCAACTAGGAACAACCTCTATGACTCTCTAGCTCCAAAAATCATTGCGGTTTCCTAGCCCCCGAGCCCAAATTTCTTAGCAACAATAGTGCCCTGTGAGAGTTCCTCAAGACAATTGTTCTTCCAATTTCCTCCTTCTTCCCTATCTCCTTCAAAATTTCTTCCTCCTCCTTCTCCAANACTTCACCTACATTTCAATAATAAAATAATAAAAGACTCAATGAATTCATTTTAATAATTAATTTAATTTAATTTAACAATTATGATAAATAAATTATGAATTTGGGTTGTTAAAAAATTTGTAGATTTACAATTTCCAATGCAATGTGAAATGGATAAATGGCTATATTACAATTTCAATCACTTAAATTAACATACAAATTTATTACATGGTAGGTTTCACTATCATGCCTTTTCTTTTTTAATTGCTACCTATGATTTTGAATTTAAAATAAATACAAATACTTGATTTATCTTATTCATATCCGTAAGTGGCATGTGTTGTATGAGTGCTAAATTAATGGACTTTGTAGTCACTAAACTCGAAATTTGTAGAATCACAATTTCCAATGTAGGGTTTCTAAGTGGCTATATTACAATTTAGTCACATAACTTAGCATACTAATTTATTCCATGGTAGGTTTCACTATCATATCATAGCATTATTTAGGGTTGGCCAGCGAGATATAGCTTATATCTTCTTGTGATCCACCTTTCATCCCTCCTCAAATATTATATGCCCAAGATATTGGATCAATTTTTTGAAGAATTTGCACTTAGATTAGCATACAATTGGTTCTCTTGTAGCTTTTGCAACACCAAACATAGATGCTCATGGTGCACTGCCTCATTCCTAAAATGGACCAAGATGTCATCAATAAAGACTAGCACAAACTTATCTATATACTTCTAGAATATGTCATTCATTAATCCCATGAATACCATGAGGACATTCATTAATCCAAAAGGTAAAACTAGGAACTCATAGTGCCCGTATATTTTCTGAAAGGAACTCTTTGTTATGTCATATTCTTCAACTCTTATTTGGTGATATAAGATTCTTATATCTAATTTGGATAATACTCTTTCCCCTATGAATTGATCAAAGAGAACATTGATCCATGGTAGAGGATACATGTTCTTGATTTCCACCTTATTCAAAATCTATAATAAATACACATTTAGAAGGTCCCATCCTTTTTCTTAACAAACAACATAGGGGATCCCCAAGGTGAGGCACTTGGGTGTATGAAACCTTTGTCTAGTAGTTCTTACAATTGCATCTTAATTTCATCGAAATTATTGGTCCCAAATTTGTAAGGTTCCTTCGATATTAGAGTGGTCCTAGTCATCAATTTTATCTTATCATTCACCTCTCAAGTTGATGGCAACCTTGTAAATTCATCTAGGAATAAATCTAGAAATTCTTTAATTATGGGTAGTTGTTTTGCTTCCATGCTTATTTATTTTGCATCCCTAGATGAGATACCCTTTATAAAAATTTCACACACTACGCTTGACCTACATGGTCATTATATGTCTTATATCCATGGGGAAATTTTTCCCTTAGATTCTTCGAAATATTCCATCGTCATCCACACATTCAACCCTTTTCTCATAAAAATCTACCTTGGCCTTTTTGAGCTCTAACCAATCCTATCCAATTAACCCATTTTAAGCTCCCACGACCATTTCATGGAAACATATACTATTTATCCATCCTCTTATATCCACCACACATATATCAATTTCTTGTTCTATCCACTTCTTAGCACCATCTTCCATTTGTACCTTCCATGGGTTTTGGATCATTTTTGTGTTGAGATTATAATCAAACACCACTGTAAGGGATATGAAACTATGAATGATTCTAGTGTCAATGAAGAAGGTATAAATTTAGTGATATATAGTACATCTATCTTGTATGAGAGAAGTTCAATATTCTACCTACTTACTATACATTGTTGCGTAAATATTTCCTCTTACTGTATCCTCTATATTCCCTTATAGTTCCAAGTGGTTCATTATTCCCTTCGTCTATTGTTTCCTCTTCGAGAAATTATAGGTCTTGTGCTCAAATCCTCTACATTCAAAACATTTGACTTCCAATTGCACATTTGCATGTACTTTGACTTCTTTCTTTGTCTCTGGTGGCTGTATTAGACTGGATTTTAGTTTATATTACATCCATCTCTGATTTTTCTAGTGATTGATCCTATAATTAAGCATGCCACTTAGTTTATTTCTACATGTTGTACATAATTTTGTCCTTTACATTATTTTCATTAGGGTCTTCAACATGAAGTTCCTGACCCTATCTATGATATGATCCCTAAGTCCTCCAATGAATATATTGACTCGGGACTCCTCACCAAGTCCATGGGAATATTTTTCTAACTCCACAAACTTATTCTAATAGTCCTCCTATGTCATTCTTCCTACTTGAGAAAGTAATACTTATCTTCTTTCTTGTTGTGGTACATCTTGTCTAGGTATTTCCCCTCAAAGGAAACAAGATAGAGAAGGAACTCGAGTAGGGCACTAGAACCCTATAGGATTTAAATTTATTACTAAAATGAGCAAAGGTTTAACCTCATAGGATTTAATTTTATTATTACAATGAACGAAGGTTGTAATGTGTTCAAATTTATTATTAACAATGAGTAAAGTTGTCATGTCTAAGTTTTCATAATTATAATTAGGTTAATAATGAAATACATGTGTTATGAGTTTCAGAATGTAATTTATTTTACAATAACTAACCCTATATGGTATTTTACTAGATTTTAGGTCTTTTAATATAAGTTATATTTAAGTGATTTACTTATTTAAGTAATCTATAAAATCACACTACAAGTGATTTACTTATTTAAGAAATCTAGAAAATAACACTACAACAACTTGCAGATTGAATAATAACAAAGAAAAATATATTCTATCCTACTCGTATTTAATGAAGAATTAAGTACTAAACAACCAAAAAGGTAAATGCAATTTATATATAGCAATTAAAACAAATAGTAATAAACCATGTAAAATAGTTAGTAATAAATTATCTACTATAATTTTAATCTTGAACATTTTCTAAGTATTTGGGTTTCATGAGTTATTTCTAATCAATACAACTAATCCTTCGACTTTCCATAGAGGAACCTATTTAAGAAAACTGAAGGTTCTGATACCACTTTGCAATAACCCTCCTTCCCAAGAAGGTGTTACCTATGACAAGTTTTTTTTCTTCCCCTTTTAAGATCGTGTCACAACTAAGGAAACCACAAGTTTAATAAAGTTCAAAAGAAAGGAACAATAATGCAACTAGTAAACATCCTTACTATAGAATATTACATTCAAGGCCCTAATACAATTGTACATCAATCATTAAATATAACAACATAGAAATAATACATCAAATACCTATGTATCCTTTCTTCAATGAAGTTGAGTGGCTAGTCCAAACCAATAGTTCATGGTATATGCTACTAACTAAGGGGGAATCACAACTAAGGGTGGATTTTTCACCTAGCTAATTTGGTTACTTGAACTGGGTATTACCCCCCATGCAAGGCTGAACCTCAATGAGGTAAGGGAAAATATATAGGTCACTCAATATATGGGTCACTTAATTCATTAAATAATTCAAGGATTTGGTATCCAACTTATCAACCACATTGTGTTGGAGAGACTCCTAGTATTACACAACCCCTAAACCCCTCAGGGTATGGTGTGTAGGGATCTTACTACTACTCAATCCCCTGATTAATACCCCTAATGAAGAAAGTACCATGAGTGATAGTGGCACCCCTATACAGGGATCTTTTTACAACCCTAGCCCCTAGGTATGCAAGGACCATATTTGACAATGGCATCCCAAGGACCCAAAATAAACAATAAATAGACATAAATGAGCATTAGTAGCTTGACTAGGAAAGTACACTCATAGCCTCATTAAACCACATAAACTAAGATAGAGAAGTTATCACTCTATTCCTACAATATCATGATTTAGACTACAATGTTTTTGTTACTTCCATTATTATCAAACATCCCCTTATAATCTCTCAAAGATGTAACAATCCTTCCCAAGAATGCCTCTTGTTCTTTTCGTTCCAATCACTCTCATTAAACACGATCCCCTTTAGATTGGAAGTGATTCCCATCCTTTTCATCAATGTCTCAACGTGCATGAGAAATTATATTTTCCAATAATGCCAGTGTATATGTGCAACATGAATCATAATAATCATCATAGGTTAAAATGCTTCATAATAAAAAAAGCACATCATCAAAAATACATATATATTTCATCATTAAAGTAACAAAATTTCTATTAAGGAATCACTCATCATATGCAACCTAGAGAATAACGATGATCAAGTAACCACATATATTTCATAAGTCAATATTAAAAAAGAAGAATCAACAAAGATATAATGAGTCAAAAAAAGAAATCACCTAACCAACATCATAATGTGAAAAATAACTAATAAATAATCAAACCCAAGACAGGGGAATAATTACCATGCACTAAGGGTGTTACACAGGGAGAAGATGGGTCAAGTAGAGTAGAGCTATGGACATGTTTCGACACCCATTATGGAATAGTGTTGGACTCGTATCATCGTTTCTTTGGATCAAATGTTGTCTATCATTCGATAATTCGCACGGCTCAAGCATACACTCCATTTGTAAATTGGAAGGAGTAAGATGTCACTGGAAAAGCTTCATGTCGGAGTAGCAGCAGCAACAATAGTGCACGTGCAACTAACAACAAGAGTTCTATATTTGTGTTATATTCTTTCTATGAATCCCACTTTTTATTATGATAGATTAATATTTCTCACATAAAAACACCAAACAAGAAGTTAATCGATCGTATACAAAGAAATTATAATGTTTCTAATATTTTTTGGAAGTTTTTCCATTTTTAATATCCTAATTTAACCCATATGAAAATAAAAACATCTATTGGAATTTTCTGAGATAAAATGTTTTTCTAAGCCGCCATTACAATCTTCAGGCAATTTATGCTATCCACATCTAGATAAAAATATTTGCCAAATACTTTCAACACCTATTTGCATCCTTTCACTTGTCATTCTTGATTCATTCCCAGTAATATTATGGTCCATGTCACCAGGTTTGATGTGGATTCATGTCCTGTGATGTAGGTATTGTTTCATTCACCAACCATTTTCTCTTTAGGAAAGTGTATATCTTGTGTTTTGGAAGACATCAATAGACCCAACAGATCATTACCATAGTTTTTGGAATTTTTTAAGATGTCACTCCTTTCCCTGCCTTTTTTTTTTTTTTTGTAAGTTAGGAAAATATATTAGATCCTGCTAAAGAGAAAAAGCTACAAATGTCGGAATATCCTGAGAGGTCATGGAAACATTTCCCTGGTGGGAAAAATATGTTGCCACAAGTCCATTAAGTTTCCAAATGTCCATGCAGAAATAAAAAACTGTAAAAAGAAAAAACTGTGCTAATTCTAGAGCTAGGATGCCACGCAAGGAGAGAACCATGTAAACTAAACTGTCTAGAGACATAAAAAACTTGTGAAACCTGAGAAAGTTGGAATTATCCGGAGCTGAGGTCAGGCCTCCATTCTTCTTTTGGTCCTGCGCAATATCCTTACCCAGATTCCCTGTCTCTGGGATAGTTTGTCAGAGATCCCAAAGAAGAGACTCCAGAAGCTCATCGCGACAAATCCAACCATCTTCCATGTTCTGCAACTCCTTGATTTTTATAAAAATAGGACCGCGAAGCAATAAAATAAAACAAATGTGGAAACAAAACATAGAAGATACACAATACAAGAGAGACAGAGATTTATGTGGTTCACCCAGTGTGGGTTACGCCCACCAGAGAAATTTCCAGGTCCTTCCTTTATTATTATCCAACAAATGAAGGGATACAACCTACAACAAAACCCTTTGTAACTTCCTCTTCTTTCTCTCATAGTCTCCTCTCTCAGAATACAATACTCGCCATAATGCATAGCCACAATACATTTCCCTCATAACAGAGGGTTTCCTTCTAGGGAAAAAAACCCTAACATAATTTCTACCGTTAGATCTATGACCTTATAATGAACGGTCCAAATTTACAATGAAATTACAATATACATTTACAAGGCAATTTTTCCTTCGAGGGCTTCACCCTCGAACCCCCATCGGGGGACGCTACCCCCGAACCCCCACTGGGGGCCCACTTTCCCCCGAACCCCCCATCCGGGGGGATATCCCCCCAGACCCCGTAGAGGGGGTACCCCCCCTCTGCACTCCCCCGTGTGGAAGAGTGTACATACTTCTGGGGTGTAAAGTCTTCATGGGGTATAAACATGGATGAAAGCAAGGACCATTGAATCAGGAACATAATCAGGCTCCACAACCAACAATCTCCCACTTGGAGACTGATCTCAACAACTCCACCGCTACTATATATGTTGGACTCTGAACCTTCTTGGACCTGGAAAATTTCTCATCTTCATCTTCATTCTTGAAGACCAACTGAAACTGAGCAGGAACTCAGTTTCTCTCTGGTTACTCCCTTTGTTAACATGTTTGCAGGATTCTGGCTAGTGTGTATCTTTTCCAACTTCAAATTTCCATCTTCCAAGGTGGATCGTATGAAGTGGTACCTCAACTGTATATGCTTAGTCTTCGAATGGAAGGTTGAGTTCTTTGCAAGATGAATTGCACTCTCACTGTCATAGTACAACCTGCTATTTTCCTGCTTCTTTCCCAATTCCTCCATAAACCTTTGTAACCAAATCATCTCTTTACTAGCCTCTGTAGCAACAACATACTCTACCTCTGTTGTTGAAAGTGCAACAACATTTCGCAGTTTCAAAATCCATCTTACTGTTGTTCCACCTATAGTAAAAACATACCTTGTGGTGCTCCTCCTGCTGTCTTTATCACCTGCCATATTTGAATCAACATATCCCTGTACAAAAGTGTTTGAACCTCCAAAACATAATGCATGAGTAGCAGTACCTCTCAAATACCTGAGAATCCACTTTACTGCCTCCCAATGTTCTTTACTTGGATTGTTCATATACCTGCTCACAACTCCCACTGCGTGTGCAATATCTGGTTGTGTGCAAACCATTGCATACATGAAGCTGCCAACTGCTGATGAATAAGGGACCTTGGACATGTATTCTATATCCTCCTATGTCTTGGGACACATTTCCTTAGTTAATTTGAAATGGATGGCCAAAGGTGTACTAACTAGTTTTTCATTTTGCATTCTAAACCTCTCCAACACCTTCTTTGTGTAATCACCCTGAGACAATGTCAATTTGCAATTTTTTATGTATCTTGTTATTATGATGCCAAGGATTTTCTTCGCAGCACCCAAATCCTTCATCATAAACGAATTGGATAATTTCTTCTTGAGCATATTTATATCCTGCATATTAGACCCTGCAACAAGCATGTCATCTACATACAATAGCAAGATAATATACCTTCCATTTTCTAGCCTTTTAAAATAAACATAGTGATCAGAATGACATCTACTATAACCTTGTTCTGTCATAAACCTGTGAAACTTCAAATACCACTGCCTTGGAGCTTGTTTTAGGCCATACAAGCTCTTCTTCAACCTACATACCAAATTCTCCTTCCCTTTGACCTCATACCCCTGTGGTTGTTTCATATAAATCTCTTCCTCCAAATCCCCATAGAGAAAAGTTGTTTTTACATCTAACTGTTCAAGATGCAAATCTTCTACTGCCACAAGACTTGAAATAGTCCTAATTGAAGTCATTTTAACAACAAGAGAAAATATTTCATCAAAATCTATGCCTTTCTTTTGTGAAAACCTCTTTACAACAAGTCTAGCATTGTACCACTTTTCTCCTCCATCTTCTTCCTTCAACTTGTCAACCCATTTATTCTGCAATGCTCTTTTTCCCACAGGAAACTGAGGCAAGTCCCAAGTCTGGTTATTTTCCAAGGAATCCATTTCCTCTTTCATGCCTTTCTCCCACTTCTTTTTGGTGTCTACCTGCATTGCCTCTTCATAACATTCTGGTTCACCAGAATCAGTCAACAATAAATAATACAATGAAGGAGAGTATCATTCAGGGGGTATACTTAACCTGGTAGATATTCTAACAACACTTTCAGGTGTTTGAGGTACCTGTTTCTCTTGTTGTTGTACATTTTGATTTTCAAGTTCCTTTGGAATTTCTTTTTCAGTGATCTCATCAAGCACTGTGTATTCTTCTTTTTCTTCTTCCTATTTCTTTCGCTGCAACTGATCTTTGTACATGACCTTCTCATTGAATATGACATCTCTACTCCTAATGATTTTTTTATTTTCATAATCCCATAATCGATAACCAAAGTCATTAACACCATATCCAATAAAGGTACACTTCTTGGATTTAGACTCAAGCTTTGTTCTATTTTCTTTATCAATATGGACAAATGCTTCACAACCGAAAGTTTTCAAAAAAGAATAGTTTACCTTTTTTCCTGTCCATTCCTCCTCTGGAATTATACCATCCAAAGAGCTTGAAGTTCCTCTATTTATTAAGTAAATAGCAGTATCTATAGCATCTGCCCAGAACTATAAGGGCAAATCGGCATGCAATCTCATACTCCTTGTATGCTCCATGATTATCCTCTTCATCCTTTCTGACACACCATTTTCTTGTGATGTTCTTGGAACTGTCTTCTCTCTACAAATCCCATGGTATGAATAGTAATCATCAAACTCCTTGCTGCAATATTCACCTTCATTATCTGATCTGAGACACTTCAAACTTTTTCCTGTCTCATTCTCAACTAAATCTTTCCATTTCTTAAAAGTATCAAAAACATCATATTTTTGTCGAATGCAATAAACCCAAGTTTTTCTAGTTGCATCATCAATAAAAGTAACATAATAACGAGAGCCACCAAGAGATGATACCTGAGTTGGTCCCCATACATATGTATGCACAAGCTCTAACCTTTCATTCTTATTTTCTTTTTTGACTCTGAGAAATCTGACTCTCTTTTGTTTTCCATAAACATAATGCTCACAGAAGTCCAAATCAATTTGTTTAAGATCTAGCAACAAATTTATTTTGTGAAGTATCTGCATACCCTTCTCACTCATGTGTCCCAGCCTATGATTCCATAGTGTTGTATCCACTCCTGTAGAATCTAAAGAGATAGAAGAGTTAGTATTACCAATGCATAAATACAATGTACCCACCTTCTCTCCTTTTGCTATCACCAATGATCCTTTGATGACCTTCCACATCTTATATGTAAATATGGATACACAACCTTCACTTGTCAACTGCCCTGTTGAAATTAGATTTTTCCTTAAATCTGGAACATGTCTTACCTCTTTCAACAACCATTGGTTTCCAATGTGTTGCTTTATTTTTACCTTTCCCATTCCAACAATTTTGCATGGTGCATCATCACCCAAATGAACCTATCCAAAATCGCCTTGAACATAATATAGAAAATGTTTCCTATGGGGTGTGACATGAAATGAAGCCCCCGAATCTACTACCCAAGACTCAGAAATATTATCTACAGAAAGAATCAAAGAATCTTGTAACACATAACTTGTTACATTTGCTTCCCGATTTCTCTCCTGTTTTCCATATCTTTGTTTCTTTGGAGCTCTGCAATCTTTCTTCAGATGTCCTTTCTTCCCACAATTCCAACACTCTATCTTTCCAAATATGGATTTGGATCTTCTCGCGGTTCCCTGAGCCCTTTCCTCTATCCTTTTGTCTTCTCCTATTCTCCATGTTCAACGCATTACCTGATGGCTCACCTGTGATTTTCTGTCACATTTCCTCACTAAGGATAACACCAACAACATCATCAAACTTTAAAGTATTTGAACCAGAGATAGAGTTACTTACATCCATGACTAAGCCATTCTAGCTTTCTGGCAATGAGCACAAGATTAGAAGATCCCTAACCTCATCATCAAAGTCCACTTTTACAGAACTTAGTTGATTAGTAATCGTATTAAATTCATTTAAATGATCTGCAACAAACCCACCTTCTGACATCTTCATATTAAATAATCTCTTCATTAGAAATACCTTATTAGACGTCGAGGATTTTTCATATAGTTTAGCCAACGCATCCATCAAATCCTTCATTGTCTTTTCTTTCTAAATATTGAAAGCCACCGACGCTGCCAAGATCAGCCATATCGTT
The DNA here is from genome assembly GCA_009831015.1 of Picea engelmannii. Taxonomy (NCBI): domain Eukaryota; kingdom Viridiplantae; phylum Streptophyta; class Pinopsida; order Pinales; family Pinaceae; genus Picea; species Picea engelmannii. The sequence continues at coordinate 34,088 of ML785407.1, forward strand.
CCTAGAGCCTTTTTGTCAAGAATCTCCCATTCTTCATCCTTCATGGTTGTCGGATTCTTTGCTACTCCACCCAATGCTAGGAATAGATCCTTCTGATATAAATAATCTTCCATTTGCATCTTCCATAATTGGTAGTTTTGACCATTAAATTTTTTGACGCTAAACTTTCCATGTTCCAACATTGCTCCCACTCGAACCAGGAACCCTCTTTTCCTGTGAGTTACCTTTCGTTCTTATACCAGTTGTTAGAAAAACAGGACCGCGGAGAAATAAAATAAAACAAATGAGGAAACAAAACACAGAAGATACACAATAGAAGAGAGACACATATTTACATGGTTCACCCAGTGTGGGCTACGTCCACCAAAGAAATTCCCAGGTCCTTCCTTTATTATTATCTAGCAAATGAAGGGATACAACCTACAGAAAAACCTATTGTAACTTCCTCTTCTTTCTCTCACAATCTCCTCTCTCAGAATACAATACTCACCATGATGCATAGCTGCAATACATTTCCCTCATAATAGAGGGTTTTCTTCTAGGGAAAAAAACCCTAACATAATTTCTACCATTAGATCTGCGACCTTAAAATGAACGGTCCAGATTTACAATGAAATTACAATATACATTTACAAGGCAATTTTTCCTTTGGGAGCTTCGCCCCCAAACCCCCGTCAGGGGACCTCTTTCCCCCGAACCCCCCAGCCAGGGGGATAGGCCCCCCAGACCCCGTAGAGGGGGTACCCCCTCTCTGCACTCCCTCGCGTGGAAGAGTGTACATACTTCTGGGATGTAAAGTCTTCATGGGGTATAAACAAATCTGAAATAAAGGACCTATGAAACAGGAACATAATCAGGCTCCACAACCAACAATGGCACACTTAACATCCATAATTGAGCTCTTGATAAAATCCAATGAGTTTTTCAAAATCTCCAGCCCAGCACATCAGGAACAGGCAATTGGGGGTGAAGGGAGTGGTGGAATATTAGAGGATGAAGAGGGGGAGGGGAGAGATGAGTAAGAATAAGAAAGAGGGGTGGTTGGGCTGGGGGGAGTGGAGCGTGGAGGTGGGCAAGGTGGATATTAGTGGGGGGGTGGCAGCTCTAGGCTGAGCTTTGGCGTGAAACCGAGGGAATTTCCAAAGATATCAAACCACTCGACTCTACAATCATACAGAAATGACAAGGGAGGTAAATCTGGTGTGGTGGCATGTTCAGGAGGGTGTTCCAGAGAGGGGGTGTGAATAGGCTCATGGGGGAGCTCTAGATTGGAGGTGTGAGTAGGGTCCTCAAGAAATATCTGAGGATATTTCTTGCCATGTCCCCTCGCACCTCGGCCTCTCACTGCATACAAGGCTACCCCTTGCTTAGAATTACCTCTTGGGTGAGGCATCGAGAGAGAACCAGAGAACCAAAGATGGAGCTCGAGGAAACGATGGAGCGTAGGAAAGAGATCGAGCCAAAACCAAAGAAAAATGAATACTGATGGATGAGTGTGAGGCGTGGGAGGTCGAGAGCGCAAATGATGGTGGAGCGTAGGAGAAATCTTGAACCAGAGCCTAAGAAAAATGCAGACGGTGGATGAGTGTGAGATGCAGGAGGCAGAGAGCTCAAATGAGCCATGGATTTCCCCGCCTCAGGACAAAAACCATTGATCTAGGTTGGATGATGGGATTGGGCATGCATCCATACCATCGCATTTACTGTCCTTGTGAGTTGGAACTCCATGGAATTAAACTGATATGAGTGCAAATGAATGTGGGGGTGTGTCGAATGAGATTTTAAATACATGGATTAAAGTCTGAGGTGAGTGCAGGTTGTGTTGGCGTGTTGTGGCATGGGTCATGGCCAGGTGTCCACCCAACTATCCATCCACTCGTCGGTACTGATGACACCCCATCCGGGGTGTCCCTGCCTTCTTTGACCTACACCACTTCTTCTAATTCTTTCACTAAATTCTAAAGTTTCTTGTTATTTCTTGTAGGGAGAAGTCTGTTGAGGAAGTCAATGCCACAAGAAAAATTATGTGTATCTAAAATGATTACATTCAAATACCTTTTACTCAATTGAAATTGAAATATTGAGTTTCCACTAAAACTCAAACTTCTCACCTGAAACCTAGAATGTAAATGCTAGAAAGTAAGTTGGTTGTAAGAGCAATTTCATGGAGCTACATATCGATGATGTGAATTCCCTCTTTATAATTGTTGTCAAATGTTTTCCGAGCAATAACATATGCTATAATTTTTTATAAATCCTTGAGCACATCAACCTAGTCTTCATTAGAGAATACTAATTCATTCCAAAATTGTTGGAACCATTTCCTATCATGAGCTAATAATCTTATTAATGTTCAAAAGAATGCAATTTTTATAGACCATTTATTGTTATATAATTTTGAATAAATAGAGAACTCCATGCAACCAACTCTATGAATTTAGAAATACACATGGATTCAACTCAACTTGTATTGTGATGAAAGAGAAAACAAGGTGTGAAAGTAGCTAATGATGACCAATTATTGTTATATCCCTAAAATGCCCTACTCATGCATACATGGTATTGACCCTCTTCCTTGCATAATTTTCCAAATCACTGCTGAGAAGCTCTACTTAAAAAACCAATTTTTAGAGCATGTACGCGCCCTGCACCACTATAGCCCACATACATACACTTGTTGCATGCTAGACAACTCATGTACATGTGCTTGTTTCACAATGCACTGCCCGTGTATACCTCCAAAAGTTGCAAAAATTAAAAAGTTGTAAGGAATTCGGTGGAATTCACGGGCTATTAGAGGTTTCCCAACCAATTCACCTGCTATAGCCCATCCCCCAACCGAATAACCATCCTTTTGTCATATAAAAGGAGGTTTTAGAGTCTCATTTCACAACTAAGGATAATAATGGTGAAACTCTGCCCAATTTTACTTCCCTTCCTTGCCCAAGCATTTGCTACCTTTTGTGAGTTACTGCCTCAACACTCTCTCTTCAACCCCTTTTCTTCCATCCAATCCATTCTCTTTCCTTGAGTTGATAAGTATATTGTGAGAAGAGGCTTATTGAAGGTGCACTTGGAGCATTGTAAAGAGGAACCCGGACCAGGTTCATGGAATGGTGTCTAACATGGATTGTAAGTTTCATTCCTTGTTTGATGAATAAAAGAATCTCTTTTCTCTATCCCAAATGATGATGTTTTGTGTATTTTCTTTGATTTATACATATCATTTGATATCTAACACTAATTTATGAATAGAAATAGCATGCTTGTAGTCCTTGTTTTCTAAGTTTTGTATGCAGGTCATCCTTTGGAGGAGACCTGCATTCTTTGGAACTACAAAGTTTGAGGATATCATTACTAGACGTGGGATAAAAGGTACAGTTATTGATCTTCTCTTCTATTGCTTTCTATTCATTTATTTTGGTATGTTTTGGGTAGAGTAGAAAATAGATGGAATTTTAGACGATCATTTTCTCTGTCTATATATTAAACCCTGTTATATTTATAGGGGTATTTTCCCGCTAGCAGAAATGGCAACCATACTGGGGATCTCTCTAGGGTTTTTGGGGAGTTTTTTGGGTTGTTGATTGGTTTTTCGTTTGCCTTTCAAGTTTCAGTCAAGTTTACTAACTCTTTTTAGGGTTTCTAGTCACCTCCAAGTGCATACCAGCCTTCCCTGCCCTATAAGTCTTCCTTGTCTTTTTATTTTTGAAAAGTCTCAAAGGTGTATGCGCCATGTTTTGGGTCAACCCGCATACATATGCGCTATGCACAGTTGACAACCCACGTACATACGCAGGTTGTTGATGCAACAGTGCGTGTCTCTATTTAATGAAATTATTTTTTAATAAAGAGAGAGTTTGTTTCTTTCCTGATAGAAGTTCATATCACTTCTTAGGACTTTCTTGAATCAGTTAGAGTCTTTTTATGTGGCCATATCTTGGGTTGAAGTTTCAGTTTACTTGTTCCTTAGTCTTCTTGTGTTTTCCCTAAAAGGTTTAGAGCGAGTTGTCAAGTCTTAGATCTGCCCTTTGGTTTCTTGGTTGAATTTATGTGATCCATAGTGGGATTAAGGTCTTTATCAGTCTTGTTTTAAGTTTTCTCTTTGTCCTTGTTTCTTTCTTTGGAAAAAAAAAAAGGTTTTAACTCTAGTTTTTTCTTGTTAAAGCAGTTCGAAAAATAAAAATAAAAAATTGATTTTCTTGCATTTTAGTTTGGTAAAGTAGTCAAGGTTGTTATTTGCAAAAGAAAAAGAGTCTTCATTTCAAAGTTCTTTTCGATTTCTTGAAATATAAGTCGTTTGTAGTCAAATGAAAGAAAACTTTTAGTATTTCGTCTTTTACAAGATCTTAAAATATCAGTTAGAAAAGTTGAATTTTCAAAGAGTTGTTTTCAAGCATTGCTTTGATTTTGAAGTATTTTTTTCTTTCACACTTGTTAAAGTTCTCTTCCTTATTCGTCTCTTCATAACACCATCAGTTTCACCGCCATATCTTTTGAGTAAATCAAGCCTTTAAATGAAAAACATTAGACTTTTCTGTTTGTAGGGTTCACAAACTAATTTAGGGTTTTAGGGCCTTGAATTTGGTGTGAAGAGGAAACTCTTCAAGGTCACTTTAAATCAAACATTGGAGTCTGATTTAGGGAGTTCTTTAAGTCCAGTGTCGTAAAATTTAGCCGAGACCCCCCTTTAACACAGGGGATAAACACGAGGTCACGTGAGGAAAGGAAGAGGAGATGACCCCTCCAAAGTTGGATTGAACATAGTGGGGATTGTTTATTGAGGGTATTTCTTGGGAACAATACCGATCACAGTTACCTACGGAACTTCATGGACCTCAAATCCATTCAAGATCCTTAGTTGTCTTCTGGACCAATTGCTTTCGATACCCTTGAAGGGCTTCAGACTTGTTATCGTTCTCATTATGATATGCCCGATTGTCGATTGTACCCGCCTGGCAACTAACTGCGAGTTGGAAACCTAGTTTCCCATATTTTACGGACTTACATAGGTGACTGCGGGGGTATACCACAGTACCTAGGGAAGACGTCATATTGTGCTTCGTAGAGAATACCTGAAGGGTGCTTCCGTGTTCGATTTTCACTTGCATTAGCTAGTTTCTCTAGTGTCCATTGGCATAACCATCCTTCCCACTAGTTAGTCGATTGCTTGATTTATCTTTAGGAAACTTTTTAGTGTGTGCTTTGATTTCTATGCTAGTCAAGCCTTACTATGTCATTTGATCATTTCACAAAGTAGAATATCAACAAATCTTCCAGTTGCGAAGGATTATGGGCCTGTCGTCGGCTACTTTGGAGCCGCCTCCACCACCATTAAGGCGAAGACTTGATCAAGAAGGGTTGTTTGAAGTGACCAAGCTGTGAGAAACTATGCCCAAGCTTGATCTACGAGGAGACTTTCTAGATTTGGAGGAATCCACCATCTCTGAACTTGAAACCAAAGTTTTTAGTCCAACCAATCATCTGATTATCGACTTGTCAGCGTCGATCTTGATTCAGATTGTCCCTTCCGAGGTGACATCTTCTGAGCGCTAGCTAGTTCTATAAGTGACAATGGAAGAAAATGCTTCTAATTCATATGGGAGTCCTCATAATATCGTTACGGCTACTACTGTAGGGGGAATCCTACCTCTTCTCCCAGCTTCGTGAGTCAGGACTACAGTTTTCTTGACTCCCTCAAATTCGGGCAGCAGTCTGATACCTTTATCGACTTCGACCACTGTTTCATTTACTCAGAGTGTGATTGGCCCTACCTTCTCATATGGGATGTCTGACTTTGATACAAACTCAGTTCTTACTTATTCTACCTTAAATCCCATGGGTTTGGGGGCAGGGAGCTCAAACGCTCCCTTGCAAGGGTCAATCACGAGATCTATTGTCCCTTTTAATGTTATCCCTTACAGTGGGGGTCATATGCCTCCTCCGTCCCCTTCTCTCGGTGGTGCATTTTAGCATCCAATTGGGCCAAATGCTAATTATAGCTTGTTTGGTGGAGTCATTTTAGGACCTTCATCTTATACAATGTTGGTGGGATCTATGTTGTTCTCTTTGTTCGATGCTTTTGGGAATAATGCTTTCTCTTCGACTAATTTCTCTACACTGAGTCATTCAAAGAATTATGTGACGTTTTTCCTAGTCTTATGAGGAAATTCCAAGCATCGACCCATGAATAGTTGAGCATGAAATCATGACCTATCCTGATGCCAAACTAGTCCGATAGAAGCTTCGTCCAGTAAATCCTCGAAAAGTGGCAGCAATCAAGGCAGAAGTAGAAAAACTACTCAAATATGGTTTTATCTACTCTGTACAATTGACGAAATGGGTTTCAAACCTGGTTCCAGTTAACAAGAAATAGGGCACGATTCGCGTGTGTATGGAATTTTGTGATTTGAATAAGGCTTTTCCAAAATACAATTTCCCTACCCCATTTATCGATCAGATTGTCGATGAATGTGCAGGCTACGAGGTATTTTCATTCATGGATAGTTTTTCAGGATACAATCAGTTTCAAATCAAACCCGAGGACCAACATAAAATGGATTTTATTTTTCCTTGGGGTACCTTCACATATCATAAGATGCCTTTTGGCCTGAAGAATGTTGGAGCCACCTTTCAATGAGCCATGTTGTTCTCTTTTCACGACCTCAAACACATAGTCGAGGCATACCTTGATGATCTAGCATCACGTTCTCGCAAGAGATCTGATCATCCTGCCCATCTATGACTAATATTTGAGAGATGTCACTATTATAGGATTCCCTTGAATCCTAGCAAATGCAGTTTTTGTGTGACGTCAGGTCGTATTTTAGGTTTTATTGTATCGACAACATGGATCATGGTCAATCCTCTCAAGGTTGAGGTGATAGTTCAATTGCCTCCTCCATGCACGATACCCCGACTTTAGAGCTTACAGGGGAAAGCAAATTTTAGATATCATTTTCGGTATTAACTGCGTAGGGAGCTCTATAAATAATAAGAGTGAAGGAAGCTCTAACTGGATAGTTCATAAGGCACAATACTTGCTAAGGTATTGCAAATAGGGTAGCAAGCTAAGTGGGCTTGATTGTGGGGAAAACTCTACAATTAAGCATGCTTGAGCCAAAGGTGTCTTGGGATGGGTGACCACCTGGGAATTCCCGGTTACTAGGTGCAAGCCTCGGAAGTGATGATTGATGCTATGCGATTCATTTCGTTGGTTTCAATCCCATTTCTTCACCCCTGTGAGCATCACCCGATGCAATGAGTGCTAAGTGGACTATTCAAATCATGAGCATTATTGGTCAGTTGAGAATAATACTCATGGATATGAGTCATAGATTAATGACTTACACTACGCAGTTAATCCCGAAAATGATATCTAATATGTTGCACTACGGAATCCCCTCTATAAATAATAACAGTGAAGGGATCTCTATCTGGATAGTTCATAAGGCACAATACTTGCTAAGGTTTTGCAAATGGGGTAGCAATATAAGTGGGCTTGATTGTGGGGAAAAATCAAAAGTTAAGCACGCTTGAACCAGAGGCGTCTTGGGATGGGTGACCACCTGGGAATTCCTGGTTACTGGGTGCAAGACCCGGAAGTGATGATTGATTCTATGTGATTCATTTTGTTGGTTTCAATCCCATTTCTTCACCCATGTGAGCATCACCCGATGCAATGAGTGCTAAGTGGACCATTCAAATCAAGAGAATTATTGGTCAGTTGAGACTAATAATCATGGATATGGGTCATAGATTAATGACTTACACTACACAATTAATCCCAAAAATGATATCTAATATGTTGCACTGCGGAAGCCCCTCTATAAATAAAAAGAAAATTTTCTTCATTGTTTTGTCGTGAATTATGCCGAGATCACTAAAGGGTGTTGGACAACTAAGAGAGGGGGTGAATCGGTTGTTACTGTTCTTAAACGATTATGCCCATTTTAAAATTTTTACAAAACACTCAATGATGATCACAATGATGCAGGGAAGTAAGCAATAGAATATTAAACATCAATCGCACACATGAAATATATAGAGACAGATATTTCCTGAGGAAACCCATAAATGGAAAAACCTCTTCTTCTTGATATGATAAGTAATATTTATTTTCTTTACATTATCAATCTTATGAGCTCCAACTCCTCTTGAGGCTACAACCTTTGTTTTACAAGCAAAAACTTGTTGAGAGCACCAACTCTCTAGTTTCTCTAGCACCCACTATAAGGAAGCACCAACTCCCTGAGTGTTCCAGCACCAACTGGATGGAAGCACCAACTTCCTGTCACTAAGGAACCAACCTATATAACATAAAAAAATATTTCTCACTTTCACCACCCTTCCACCCTAGTTTTTCTGGCTGCAACCAGATGGAATATACAACTCCATGTGTTCAATCACCCACTTGAAACTCCGAGGACATCAGTCCTCCCTAGCACCTCCCTATCACCCTAAAATATAAATCTTTTCTTTATTGAATTTATCATAGTGATACAACATTTATCTATGGCTAACCAGCCTCATCACTATTCTGCTACACTGCTCTGCTCTACCTACATTAGTGTGTCTCTCCTTGCGTCTACTACGCTTTATGTTCTTCTCTTAGATATGCATTTATGTTCATTTCTTCTTATGCGCTTTATGCTCTGTGTATTCTTTCCATTCTATGAAGCACGTCTCTTCTATGCACTTCATCTCTTGCACACTACATGCTTCTACCCCCATGAACCACACTCAACAACAATACCCATCTATTTTTTTTTCTACATTTTTATACTCTCAGTGCACCTTCTGCATACTTCATGCACAATACCTTTTCATGCTCTTCACTGCGTCACTGTTCTTCCCTACACGTTTTTCACTACAAATCTTCCTTACTCCTGCATAGCTCGACAACAAAATCACTTCACTTCTTTGTTCTACATGCATTTTTCACATCGAGTCATCTCCTGATCATCATGGAAACTCTTCATCTTCTCTAGCGGTTTTGTTGCTTGTGAGTTCATCATCAATGCCTGTTATGCTGAGATTCCTTAGCATCTTTGGAAGTCGATACTCTTCGTCTTCTCTGTCAGTTACAATGAGTCAACTATGGCTTCTTTGGATTTTAACCCCTTCCTTTGCGTGACCACCGATGGTGACTAAACGCTTATTCAAAAGGCACTTCCCGATTTCTGTCTAGTGAGAGTTGGCTCCATTTCACGATATGACTTTAAGCTATGAGCTTCATGTGACCAAGCGATTGCAGGTGCATCCAAAGGTGGTTTAGACCAAACCTATTTTCACCCTGCAATTCACCATGAACCTCCATGCATCCTTTCTCCAAAACCATGGTTTCAATTGCAGCCCGTTCATGAAAAAATTAAGGCCCAAGCATGTTCTGGCCCCGCAATGGAGCATGACCGTCGATCTCACGATCTTGATGTTTCTCTTGAATGGATGGTTCATATATTTCCTCTTGATTCCATGTACCAGATATCTCCTTCCTTTATCAATGGCTGAGGTTTCTTTCGTGATTCGAGCTCCGGGAGTTTCAACTCTCAAGCCCTGTTGCTGCTGAATGGATATCTTACGGAATAGAAGATCTACTAACATTTGTCCTCTTCAATCGAAAGTTCTACCTTATTTCCTTTATCCACACACGATCCTTAATATCAGTGATCAGATGACACATGTCCCTCCAAACCAACGGACGAGATCGATTTCACAATCTGGGCTCCTAGAGTTTCAATTCTCAAGTTCTCGTTTGCTCTGGGAGAATTTCACCCGGAGTTTACAATCCACTGACGCATGTCCTCTTTAATCCAACGATTATCCTCCACTACAAAACTTGGGACTTTGGGACTTTGGGTCTTTGGGTGTGTACTGGTGGTAAAAATCCCAAAGTAAAACTCCCGTAGTGACATAACTCTTGCGTCACTCGATGACATTTCATGAGCCGAGAAGCTGCCACGTGTCACTCAGATTTTTGATTACCACGTACCTGAAATGATGAATCAACTTGACACTCATCATTTTATGATTTCACCACATGTCCTTTCTGATGTGGTCTGCCATGTGTCCTTGCTGACGTGGTCTGATGACATGGTCTTCCATGATCTAACGATCATTGTTTGATCTACAGATCCGACAGTTGATGGAACTTCGCACTCCAAAGATTTCAAATCTCAAACTTTCTTGAGTGTAATATCCTCGCATCTCTATATCCTATGTGAATGGTGTTCATTTGATCAAGATCTTGGATCGATGACTTGATCTTTCTGCAATGCAACTTTGCTAGCTTATCCCGTCCTTCCACTTGAAATTGATCCGACGACTGTGATCAACTCGCGACTTCGCATGTCGGGTGTTTGAACGTGATCCAACACCGACTCTTCCAACTCTCTATATCTGAAATACTCTATATCAATGGCCCACAACCCTCTATGACCCAATGGTCCAGACCTTATCGGGACTTCGCATTTCGCGAAGTTGGAGGACTACTCACCCCCCTTCTCCCGACTCTCGATTTTTCAAAACTTTCTCCATATCAACGACCCATTTCCCTCTAAGATCCAACGGTATGGATCTTATCGGGACTTCATGTTTCACGAAGTTGGAGGACTACTCACCTTTGAATTTTCCAGTTCGCAAGTCAGCAAAATGTTGATCTCTTTCCATATGTCCTCTGGATCCAACAGTTCATATCTCATCGTGATTTCGCATTTCACGGAGTTGGAGGATGGATCTCATCCATTATCCTCTTTTCATTTACACTAGATCTGACGTATGTTGGTCCTCAGTGCTCAGATCTGATGGATCAAATTTGTAATTCTCCTCTGTGCTTCCTTTGGTCACTGGATTCTAATCTAATAGACATCACGTATTCAGGATTAGTGATCCAATGACCATTGTCGCTCCTCCTCCTGAGCTTCAGCTTTCTCAAATATCTAAGTGTCAAAGGCCATGACCTTCGATCCTTCTATGAGCCTTGATGTATGGGATCTCATCTACACATCTTATAACACTATCTCTCCTGAGCTTTGATCTCTGCATATTGTTTTCTTCGTCACCTGAGCTTACATTGTTCCTTTTTTTCCATCGATGCACACTCTAATATTTCCATCAATGATAAGCACACGCTACCTATAAAAATGCCAACAATATCCCCCTTTGTCTTGATGGAAACCCTGAAGGACTGCACTATTCTACTCAGATCTCCAACTGTAGCATCCATAATACACCTTTTCTCCCCCTTTGACATCAATGTCAAATAAAACATGTTCCCCCTGAGCTATTGCAGTACTTGTCAGAGGTATCATATATTCAACCAATAAATACTACCCCTGACAGGATGGACCCTCTTAGGTTGATAATGGGTTCACACCCAACTTCTCGCGTAGATACTCAAACTGAGATTTTGCAAGCGGTTTAGTGAAGATATCAACAATCTGATCTTTGGAAGGAATATAATGCAAAGAAACAACAGTGTTGGTCACCTATTCCCTAACGAAGTGATACTTGATGGGTATATGCTTGGTCTTGGAGTGAAACACATGGTTCTTTGACAGACTGATTGCACTGGTATTATCACAATAAATTGGGATCGGTGAAGTACATTTTACCTCCAAGTAGGCAAGTGTCTGAATCATCCACAATACTTTGGTACAACATGTGGTAGATACAATGTATTCAACTTCTGTAGTTGATAAGGAAATGGACCCTTGCTTCTTGCTCAACCATGATACAAGGGAATCTCCTAAGAAGAATTCACCTCCACTCGTGATTTTCCTTTCATACACACAATTAGCCCAATCAGCATCTAAATAGACTGATCGTTGAAAATTCTGATTCCTAGGATACCATAGGCCATAGTCCATTGTACCTTTCAAGTACCTGGATATTCTTTTGACAGCTAACAAACGACTATGTTTAGGTGTGGCCTGACACCTTCCTACCACTCCAACATCATGAATTATGTCTGGACGAGATGATATGATGTACAATAGGTTGCCTATCATAGACCTATATGAACTCTGATCAACATCAGGTGAATCATCATCCTTGCTTAACTTACATCCAGTGACCATAGGTGTTCTCATAGGTTAAGAATATTCCATTTGAAACCTTCTCAACATTTCTCATAGATATTTTTCCTGAGAAATAAATATTCCTTCAAAACTCTGAGTAATTTGTAGGCCAACAAAAAATGACAATTCCCCTATCATAGACATTTCAAATTCAGACTGCATGGCAGAAGCAAACCATTTTACCAATGAAGAATTATTACTACCGAAGATGATGTCATGTACATAGACCAACACAATGATCAGATCATTACCTTTTATTTTGATATATAGATTGTTGTCAAAGTTCCTCTCTTCAACCCTTTGTCTTGTAGATACATATCTAGTCTGTGATACCAGGCACGAGGAGCTTGTTTCAACCCATATAAGGCTTTATTTAGCTTGCAGACAAAGTCAGGGTTATATGACATTTGGAAACCCTCTGGTTGTTCCATATAGACTTCTTCATTTAGATATCCATTTAGAAAAGACGACTTGACAACCATTTGATAGACTTTAAACTGTTTATGACAGGTATAGGCAAGAAATATTCTAACAGCTTATAATCTTGCTACATGCGCAAATGTTTCATCAAAGTCCAATCTTTCTATTTGAGAATATCCTTTGCAGACCAATCTAACCTTATTTCGTACAATATTTCCTTGCTCATTCATCTTATTTTTGTAGACCCATTTGGATCCTATTACATTTTTATTTGTTGGCCTAGGAACGAGTTCCTAAGTGTCATTATTTTCAATCTGGTCCAGTTCCTCATTCAATGATTTTAACCAATTTACATCTTCACTGGCTTCTTTGAAGTTCTTGGGTTCCACCATGGATATGAAGTCCATATGTGATTGCTCAGTGTCTTTGATTATCCTTCTCCCAGTTTGTACACCTTTGTCTTTCTCACCAATTATCTGAATTTTTGGATGATTCTTGTGAGCAATTCTGGAGGAAGTATTTGATGTTGATTGTTTTCCTGACTCTTCTTGTCTGGGTGTCTCTTCTCCATCTGATTCTTAGACCTTTTCATCTTTATTTTCAGCTATGTCCTCTGTAGTAGGCTCAATATTGCTCACCTCTCTTTCTGGGACTCCTTCATAACCTTTAAATCAATGCAATCAACTAATTTATGCAATCTTTTATTAAAGCATATATATCCTTTACTGTTGGTATCATATCCTAAGAAGATGCCTTCACCAGCCCTGTCACCATACTTTCCAGATTTTCATTATTATTCTTTATGTAGCACTTACTCCCAAAGAATTTTAAGTGTTTGATTGAAGCATGTCTTCCATACCATAGTTCATAAGGTGTCTTGTCACTGTGTGGTCTGAGGTGGGCCTTGTTAAGAATATGGGCTTCTGTGTGTATTTCTTCTACCCAGTAAGTTTAACCAATGTTCTTCTCATTCATCATTGACTTAGCCATTTGTTGAACTATTATGTTTTGCCTCTCAACTAATCCATTTTTTTGTGGAGTTCCTGGGACCGTGTATTCTTTCTTGATCCCATGTTTATCACAGAATTCCTTGAAATCACTTGACATAAATTCTCCTCCTCTGTTTGATCTTAGTGCCTTTAACCTCTGGCATGTTTGATTCTCAGTTAAAGCCTTAAATATTTTAAATTTCTCAAATGCTTCGTCTTTTTCTTTGACAAACGAAACCCAAGTAAGTCTAGAGAAATCATCAATGATCAACATAAAGTAGTTTTCCTTCCTTGTACCTTCCTGTCTTGATGGTCCACATAAATCCATATGAACTAATTGGAGTGGTTTCTCTGTTGAAGTAGAGATCTTGTATTTAAGCTGTGTCCTGGTTAGCTTTCCTATTTGGCAGGGTTTACACACAGAGTCTTGTGGCTTTGATATTCTTGGAAGATCTTTTACTCCCTTAAGATTTTTGAGCTTGATTAAGTGATCAAAGTTTAGATGTCCAAGTATCCTATGCCATAACCAACTTTCATCATTTTTTCTTAGATGAAACTCTTATTTATCTTCTTTCAACACATATACATTGTTTTCTATCCTTATTCCTTTGGCCACCACTTTTCCTGTGTTTACATACTTTATCTTACAATCCTTGGAAGTGAACACCACTTCACATCCTCTGTCACACATTTGACTTACACTGAGAAAATTATGTTTTAGCCCATCTACAAGTAGAACGTCCTGGGATTTTCCTTTACCATTACTCAAAATCACCATCTCTTTACCTTGGATTTTACCTGGTTCATCATTTCCAAAGGTTACATCTCCTGTTTTGCTTTTACTTATAGATAGAAACTTATCCTTGTCTCCAGTCATGTGCTTGGAACATCCATTATCTATATACCAAGGATCTTTCTTTTTTTGAGCTGAAAGTACTATACCACATTTTTCACTGTCTTTCTTTGTCCATGTGCTGGCATTTCTAGCTAAAGGATTTATCCTTGGATCTGCCTTGTACTTCTTCAAATGGCAGTTTGTAGCTTTATGGCCAAAGTTATGACAGTTATAACATTTGAGATCATTGTTAAGTAGGTCAAAGTTATTGGTGCTACGTTGTCTATTCATTGGTTGCTTAGTTCTATGTTGTAAATATTGTCTATTTCTTGACCTCCTCAGTTGCGTGTCTCTAAACTTAATTTAACAGTTTACAATCTTATGACCAAAATTAGAACAGTAAAAACAGTAGCCATGAAAGAAATTTTGGTACCTGAAGGATGGCCTTCTTCTTGGAATTTGTTGCTCCATCTTCTGATCTCTTTGTTTTTTATCAGGGATCATCTCTTCTTTATTACTTTTAGGTGACAAAGTACTCTCATGGTTTGATTTTCTGCTAACTTGGAACTTGATCATATTTACTGGCTCTTTTCTTTCTGGTTGTTTGTTGCTTGAACCATTTACATAACCTAAACCAGTCTTCAACAATGGAGATCTTTGTTTGTTTAGAATGTTGTTTAGTACTGTTGTGGCTTTAATGCTTGGAAGTTTTTGAAGATACAATGTTTTAAACTTTTCCATCTCTTTTCTGGTTTTTACTACATCTTCTTCCAAGGCTTCACATATTGCCTTCTTTTCTGATAATTTTTGTTTCAGAATGTCCTCTATTTTATTTGCCTCTTCTAATTCCACTTTTATCAGGGAAAAGGATTCATTAGGTTCTTTATTGTCTTTCTCAAACTATATCAGCAATTGTTTTTTCTTTTTCTTCTTAGATCTGACTCTAACAATTTCTTCTAGAGAACTGATCAGTTCTCCTTCCAGGTCAACCACAACATCTTCATCGTCAACATTACTTCCCATGATTTTATTATCATAGTCCTCTTGGGACATAATCATAAAGTCATTAACCTTATCTTCACACGAGGAGTCACTATCTGTGTCTTATGAAGAGTCATCATTGTTTACACATAAATGTTTCTTTTTACAAAATCTCTTGGTTTTGAACTTCTTTTCACCTTCAGAATTATGATCATGCTTATTGTGTGGACACTTAGATGCAAAGTCACCTATCTTTCCACAGTTAAAACATTTGAAGGGAAATTTTCTTTGGTACTTTCCTGATCCTTTCTTTAGTCTTCTCACAATTTTTTCTTCAATTTCATCAGGCTCAGAATCCTCATTATTATCATATTTAAATGATGTTTCTCTAGAGGTGGATTTATCTTTACCTATCCTAATTTCATATGCACTCAACATTCCAAGAAGTTGATCAAAAGGCAGAGTTTTTAGATCATTAAGTTCTTCTATAGAAGAGACCTTTCGGTTGAACCTATCTGGCAAAGATCTTAAAATATTTTTGATTAAAACTATGTCTTAAAATTTCTCACCAAGACTCTTCATGGAATTCACTAGTTCTTCAACTCTCAGAAAGTACTTCCTAACAGTTTCATCCTCCTTCATGTTTAGTTGTTCAAACTATAATATGTAGGTTTGAAGCTTGGCATCCTTTACCTTCTCATTACCTTCATAACTGCTAATAATTTTGTCCCACATTTCTCTGGAAGTTTCTGAGTGCATAACTTTTACAAATTCTGCTTCTGCAAGCCCACTCGGAATAAAATTCATAGCCTTAGTGTTGAAGCTGAATTCTAGCTTGTCATCCTTATTAGCTAGTACAACTGGCTTTACATAACCAGTGTCTACCACATCCCAGACATATTCACCTAAATCCATTACGTAGGTTCTCATTCTAACTTTCCAGAAGGAAAAGTTTGTTCCATTGAACAAAGAGGCCTTATTGGTTGAAGTAACTTCATGGATTGACATGTTTAAGCTTATTGATATACCTTTAAATAAAAGGAACATGATCTAATACCAATTGTTGCACAATTGAGAGGGGGGTGAATCAATTGTTACTGTGCTTAAACGATTATGCCCATTTTAAACTCTTTACAGAACACTCAATGATGATAACAATTATACAGGGAAGTAAGCAATAGAATATTAAACATCAATCACACACATGAAATATATAGAGATAGATATTTCTTGAGGACAATCATAAAGGGAAAAACCTCTACTTCTTGATATGATAAGTAATCTTTATTTTCTTTACATTATCAATCTTATGATCTCAAACTCCTCTTGAGGCTACAAGCTCTGTTTTACACGAAACAACTTGTTGAGAGCACCAACTCTCTAGTTTTTGTAGCACCCACTAGAAGGAAGCACCAACTCCCTGAGTGTTCCAACACCAACTGGATGGAATCACCAACTTCATGTCACACATGCACCGACTTGTGTAACAGAAAACAATAGTTCTCACTTGCCCCACCCTGCCACCCTAGTTTTTCTGGCTGCAACCAGATGGAAGCTACAACTCCTTGTGTTCAAGCACCCACTTGAAACTCTGAGGACACCAGTCCTCCCTACCACCCTGAAATATAAATATTTTCTTTCTTGAATTTATCACAGTGATACAACATTTATCTATGTCTTACCAGTCTCATCATTGTTCTGCTACACTGCTCTGCTCTGCCTGCATCAGTGTCTCTCTCCTCGCGTCTTCTGTTCTTTCTTTTCTTCTCTTAGATATGCATTTATGTTCCTTGCTTCTTCTGTGCTTTATTCTCTATGTATTCTTTCCATTCTATGCACCACATCTCTTCTGTGCACTTCAGATCCTACACATTGCATGCTTCTATGCCCATGAACCACCCTCAACAAAAACACCTATCTATTCTCTGTTCTGCATTTTTATACTCTCTGTGCACCTTCTGCATACTTCATGCATAGTACCTTTGCATTCTCTTCACTGCGTCACTGTTCTGCCCTACAGGTTGTTGATTGTAGCTCTTCCTTACTCATGCATAGCTCAACAACAAAATCACTTCACCTCTTTGCTCTGCATGCATTTTTCACGTCGATTCATCTCCTTATCATCATGGCAACTCTTTATCTTCTCTGGTGGTTCTATTGCCTATGAGTTCATCATTAGTGCCCGTTATGTTGAGATTCCTTATCTTCTCTGGTAGTCGAGACTCTTCATTTTCTGTATCAGTTACAACCAATCAACTATGGCTTCTTTGACTTCTAACCCCTTCCTTCATGTGACCACCAACTTTGACCAATCTCTTATACAAAAGGTGCTTCCCGATTTTTTTCTAGTGACTGTTGGCTCCATTTCATGATATGAACTTGGGCTATGAGCTTCATGTGACCAAGTGATTGTGGGCACGTCCAAAGGTGGTTTATACCAAACTTCTTTTTTCCCCACAATTCACCATGAACCTCCACATGTCCTTTCTCCAAAACCATGGTTTAAATTGTGACCCCCTGATGAAAAAATTAAGGCTCGAGAATGTTCTAGCATCGCAATGGAGCATGACTGTTGATATCACGATCTTGACGGTTCTCTTGAACGGATGGTTCAGATCTTTCCTCTCAAGTCCACAGGCCAGATCTCTCCTTCCTCCATCAACGACTGAGGTTTCCTTTGTGATCCGGGCTTTGAGAGTTTCAACTCTCAAGCCCTGTTGTTGTTGATTGGATATCTTTCAGAATAAAAGATATGCTGACATCTATCCTCTTCAATCGATGGTTCTACATTCTTTCCTTTATCCACACATGATCCTTAGTCACAGTGATTAGATGACACATGTCCCTCCAAACCAATGAACGAGATCGATTTCCCGATCCGGGCTACAGGAGTTTTAATTCTCAAGTTCTCGTTTTCTCCCGGAGCATTTCACCCGGAGTTAACAATCCACTGACGCATGTACTCTTTAATCCAACAATTATCCTTCTCTTTGGGACTTCAGACTTCTGGACTTTGGGTCTTTAGGCATGTACTGGTGGTAAAAATCCTGAAGAAAAACTCCCTGAGTGACATAACTCTCGCGTCACTCGATGACGTGCCATGAGCCGAGCAATTGCCATGTGTCACTCAGATTTTTGATTACCACGTACCTGAAATGCCAAATCAACTTGACACTTTTCATTGTCTATTTGTGCCAGGTGTAAAATCCTCAAGAAAGTTTACACTCAAGAAGCATTATTACCACCGAAGATGATGCCATCTACATAGACCAACACAATGAGTAGATCATTACCTTTTGTTTTGATATATAGATTGTTGTTAATTGTTCCTCTCTTGAACCCTTTGTCTTGTAGATACATATCCAGTCTGTGATACCAGGCACGAGGAGCTTGTTTTAACCCATATAAGGCTTTCTTCATCTTGGAGACAAAGTCAGGGTTATCTGATAGTTGGAAACCCTATGGTTGTTCCATATAGACTTCTTCTTTTAGATATCCATTTAGAAAATCTGACTTGACATCCATTTGATAGAATTTAAACTATTTATGATAGGCATAGGCAATAAACATTCTAATAGATTCTAATCTTTCTACAGGCGCAAATGTTTCATCAAAGTCCAGTCCTTCTATTTTAGCATATCCTTTGCAGACCAATCTAGCCTTATTTCTTCCAATATTTCCTTGCTCATTCATCTTATTTTTATAGACCCATTTGGATCCTATTACATTTTTATTTGTTGGCCTAGGAACGAGTTTCCAAGTGTCATTCTTTTCAATCTGGTCGAGTTCCTCATTCATTGATTTTAAACAATTTACATCTTCACTAGATTCTTTGAAGTTCTTGGGTTCCACCATGGATATGAAGGCCATATGTGATTGCTTGGTGTCTTTGATTATCCTTTTCCTGGTTTGTACACCTTTTTTTTTCTCATCAATTATCTGACTTTCAGGATGATTCTTGTCAGTAATTATGGAGGAAGGATTTGATGTTGATTGTTGTCTTGAATCTTCTTGTTTGGGTGTCTCTTCTCCATCTAATTCTTGGACCTTTTCATCTTTAGTTTCATCTATGTCCTCTGTAGTAGGCTCAATATTGCTCACCTCTCTTTTTGGGACTCCCTCATCAACCTTTAAATCAATGCAATCAATTAATTTATGCAATCTTTTATTAAATCATCTATATCCTTTATTGTTGGTAGCATATCCTAAGAAGATGCCTTCATAAGCCCTGTTATCATACGTGCCAAGGTTTTCATTATTATTTTTTATGTAGCACTTACTCCCAAAGACTTTGAAGTGTTTGATTGAAGCAGGTCTTCCATTCCATTGTTCATAAGTTGTCTTGTCACTATGTGGTCTGAGGTGGGCCTTGTTAAGAATATGGATTGTTGTGTGTATTTATTCTACCCAGTAAGTTTGACCAATGTTATTCTCATTCATCATTGACCTGGCCATTTGCTGAACTATTATGTTTTGTCTCTCAACTACTCCATTTTGTTGTGGAGTTCCTAGTATTGTGTATTCTCTCTTGATCCCATGTTTATCACAGAATTCCTTGAAATCACTTGACACAAATTCTCCTCCTATGTCTGATCTTACTACCTTTAACCTCTTGCATGTTTGATTGTCATTTAAAGCCTTAAATATTTTAAATTTCTCAAATGCTTCATCTTTTTCTTTGAGAAAAGCAACCCAAGTAAATATGGAGTAATCATCAATGATTAGCATAAAGTAGTTTTCCTTCCATGTTCCTTCCTGTCTTGATGGTCCACATAAATCCATATGAACTAATTGGAGTGGTTTCTCTGTTGAAGTAGATCTCTTGGATTTGAACTATGTCCTGGTTAGCTTTCCTACTTGGTAGGGTTTACACACAGAGTCTTGTGGCTTTGATATTCTTGGAAGATATTTTACTACCTCAAGATTTTTGAGCTTGATTAAGTGATCAAAGTTTAGATGTCCAAGTATCCTATGCCATAACCAGCTTTCATTATGTTTTCTTAGATGACACTCTTCTTTATCTTCTTTCAGCACATATACATTGTTTTCTGTCCTTATGCCTTTAGCCACCACTTGTCCTGAGTTTACATACTTTATCTTACAATCCTTGGAAGTGAACACCACTTCACATCCTCTGTCACACATTTGAATTACACTGAGAAAATTATGTTTCAACCCATCTACAAGAAAGACATCCTGGGATTTTCCTTTACCATTACTCAAACTCACCATCCCTTTACCCTGGATTTTACCTAGTTCATCATTTCCAAAGGTTACATTTCCTGTTTTCCTTTTACTTATAGACAAAAACTTATCCTTGTCTCGAGTCATGTGCTTGGAACATACACTGTCTATATACCAGAGTTCTTTTTGTTTTTGAGCTGAAAGTACTAGACCACATTTTTCACTGTCTTTCTTTTTCCATGCGCTGGCATTTCTAGCTAAAGGATTTATCCTTGGATCTTCCTTATACTTCTTCAAATGGAAGTTTGCAGCTTTATGTCTGAAGTTATGATAGTTATAACATTCGATCTCATTGTTTAGTAGGTCAAAGTGTTTGGTGCTACATTGTCTATTCATTGGATGCTTAGTTCTATGTTGTAAATACTGTCTATTTCTTGACCTCCTCAGTTGCATGTCTCTAAACTTAATTTGATAGTTTACAATCTTATGACCAAAATTAGAACAATAAAAATAGTATCCATGAAATAAATTTTGGTACCTGAAGGATGGACTTCTTCTTCGCATTTGTTGCTCCATCTTCTGATCTCTTTGTTTCTGATCAGGGATCATCTTGTCTTTATTAGCTTTTGGTGACAAAGTACTCTCATGGTCTAATTGTCAGCTGACTTGGAACTTGATCATATTTACTAGATATTTGGTTTATGGTTGTTTGTTTCTTGAACCATTTACATAACCTAAACCAGTCTTCAACAATGGTGATCTATGTTTGCTCATAATGTCATTTAGTTCTGTTGTGGCTTTAATTCTTGGAAGGTTTTGAAGATACAATGTTTTAAACTTTTCCATCTATTTTCTTGTTTTTACTACCTCTTATTCCAAGGCTTCACATCTTGCCTTCTTTTCTGATAACTGATGTTTCAGAATGTCCTTTATTTTCTTTGCCTCTTCTAATTCCACTTTTATCATGTAAAAGGCTTCATTAGGTTCTTTATTGTCTTTCTCAAATTGTATAAACATTTTTTTTTTCTTTTTCTTCTTAGATCTGAGTCTAGCAATTTCTTCTAGAGCACTAATCAATTCTCCTTCCAGGTCAACCACAACTTCTTCATCGTCAACATTACTTCCTGTGCTTTTATTATCATATTCTTCTTGGTCCATAAGCATAAATTCATTAACCTTATCTTCACACGAGGAGTCATTATCTGTGTCTTATTAAGAGTCATCATTGTTTACACATAAACTTTTCTTTTTACCAAATCTATTGGGTTTGAACTTCTTTTCACCTTTAGAATTCTAATCTTGCTTCTTGTGTGGACACTTAGATGCAAAGTGACCTATCTTTCCATAGTTAAAACATTTGAAGGGAAATTTTCCTTGGTACTTGCCTGATCCTTTCTTTAGTCTTCTCACAAATTTTGATTCAATTTCATTAGGCTCATAATCCTCATTATTACCAACTTTAAATGATGCTTCTCTAAGGTGGATTTGTCTTTATCTATCCTCATTTCATATGCAGTCAACGTTCCTAGCAGTTTTTCAAAAGGAAGAGTTTTTAGTTCATTAAGTTCTTCTATAGTAGAGACCTTTGTGTTGAACCTATCTGGCAAAGATCTTAAAATATTTTGGCCTAAAACTATGTCTTCAAACTTCTCACCAAGACTCTTCATGGCATTCACTAGTTCTTCAACTCTCAAAAATTATTTCCCAATAGTTTCATCCTCTTTCATCTTTAGTTGTTCAAACTATAATCTGTAGGTTTGAATCTTGGAATCATTTACCTTCTCATTACCTTCATAATTGCTAATGAGTTTGTCCCACATTTCTTTGGAACTTTCTAAGTGCATAACTTTTACAAATTCTGCTTCTACAAGTCCACTCAGAATAGTATTCATAGCCTTAGCATTGAAGCTGAATTCTAGCTTGTCATCCTTATTAGGTAGTACAACTGGCTTTACATAACCAGTGTCTTCCACATCCCATACATCTACACCTAAATCCATTATATAGGTTCTCATCCTAACTTTCCATAAGGCAAAGTTTGTTCCATTGAACAGAGGGGCCTTATTGGTTGAAGTTCCTTCATGGCTTGACATGTTTAAGCTTATTGATCTACCTTTAAATAAAAGGAATCTACTCTGCTACCAATTGTTGGACAACTGAGAGGGGGGGTGAATCAGTTGTTACTGTGCTTAAACGATTATGCCCATTTTAAAATCTTTAGATAACACTCAATGATGACCACAATGATGTAGGGATGTAAGCAATAGAATATTAAAAATAAATCACACACATGAAATATATAGAGACAGATATTTCCTGAGGAAACCCATAAAGGGAAAAACCTCTTCTTCTTGATATGATAAGTAATATTTATTTTCTTTACATTATCAATCTTATGATCTCCAACTCCTCTTGAGGCTACAACCTTTGTTTTACAAGCAAAAATTTGTTGAGAGCACCAACTCTCTAGTTTCTCTAGCACCCACTAGAAGGAAGCACCAACTCCCTGAGTGTTCTAGCACCAACTGGATGGAACCACCAACTTCCTGTCACACACAAACCAACCTGTAGAAAAAAAAACAATAGTTCTCACTTGCACCACTCTACCACCCTGGTTTTTCTGGCTGCAACCAGATGGAAGCTACAACTCCCTATGTTCAAGCACCCACTTAAAGCTCTGAGGACATCGGTCCTCCCTAGCACCTCCCTACCACCCTAAAATATAAATCTTTTCTTTCTTGAATTTATCACAGTGATACAACATTTATCTATGTCTTACCAGTCTCATCACTGTTATGCTACAATGCTCCGCTATGCCTACATTAGTGTCTCTCTCCTCGCGTTTGCTGCTCTTTCTGTTCTTCTCTTAGATATGCATTTTTGTTCCTTGCTTCTTCTGTGCTTTATGCTCTATGTATTATTTCCATTCTATGCACCACATCTCTTCTGTGTGCTTCAACTCCTGCACACTGCATGATTCTACCCCCATGAACCACACTCAAAAGAGGCACCCATCTATTCTCTCTTCTGCATTTTTATAGTCTCTGTGCACCTTCTGCATACTTCATGCGTAGTGCATCTGCATTCTCTTGACTGCGCCATTGTTCTACCCTACAGGTTTTTTACTACAACTCTCCCTTACTCCTACATAGCTTGACAACAAAATTACTTCACTTCTTTGTTCTGCATGCATTTTTCACGTCGAGTCATCTCCTGATCATCATGGCAACTCTTCATCTTCTCTGGTAGTTTTGTTTCCTATGAGTTCTTCATCAATCCCGTTATGATGAGATTCCTTAGCTTCTCTAGCAGTTGAGACTCTTCATCTTTTCTGTCAGTTACATCCAGTCAACTTGGATTCTTTAGCTTCTAACCCCTTCCTTCGCATGACCACAGACGGTGACCAAGTGCTTATTCAAAAGGCTCTTCCCTATTTCTGTCTAGTGAGCGCTGACTCCATTTCACGATATGACCTTGGGATATGAGCTTCATGTGACCAAGTGATTGTGGGAACGTCCAAAGTTGGTTTATACCAAACTTCTTTTCTCCCTGCAATTCACCACGAATCTCCACACGTCCTTTCTCCAAAACCATGGTTTCAATTGTGGCCCAATCATGAAAAAATTAAGGCTCGAGCATGTTCTAGCCCTGCAATGGAGCATGACTATCGATCTCATGATATTGATGGTTCTATTGAACCAATGGTTTAGATCTGTCCTCTCGAGTTCACGGACTAGATCTCTTATTACTCCATCAATGAATGAGGTTTCATTCATGATCCAGGCTTTGGGAGTTTCAACTCTCAAGCCCTATTACTACTGACTGGATATCTTCTGGAATAGAATATCTACTGACATCTATCATCTTCAATCGATGGTTCTGCCTTCTTTCCTTTATCCATGCATGATCCTTAGTCTCAATGATCAGATGACATGTGTCCCTCCAAACCAACGGACTAGATCAATTTCAAGATCCGGGCTTCAAGAGTTTCAATTCTCAATTTCTCATTTTCTCCTGGAGCATTTCACCCGGAGTTGAAAATCCACTGATGTGTTTCCTTTTTAATGCAACGACTATCCTCCGCTCTGGGAATTTGGATTTTGAGGATTTAGGTATTTGGGCATGTACTGGTGGTAAAACTCCGAAGAAAATCTCCCTGAGTGACGTAACTCTTGCGTCACTCAATGACGTGTCATGAGTCGAGAAGCTTCCACATGTCACTCAGATTTGTGATTACCGCATACCCGAAATGCCGAATCAACTTGACACTTTTCATTGTCTGATTGCTCCACATTTCCTTGCTGATGTGGCCTGCTATGTGTCCTTGCTGACATGGTCTTCCACGATCTAATGATCATTGTCTGATCTCCAGATTCAATGGTTGACAGAACTTTGCATTCTGGAGATTTCAAATCTCAAACTTTCCTGAGTGTAAACTCCTTGCATCTCTATATTCGAAGTGAATGTTGGTCATTTGATCATGATCTTGGATCGACAGCTCGATCTTTCTGCGATGCAACTTTGCTATCTTATCATGCCCCTCCACTCGAAATTGATCCAACGTTTGTGATCAAATCGCAACTTCGCATGTCAAGTGTTTGAATGTGAGCCAACCCTGACTCTTCAAACTCCCAATATCCAAAATACTCTAGATCAACTTCCCACGGCCCTCTATGATCCAACGGTCTAGATCTTATCGGGACTTCATGTTTCATGAAGTTGGAGGACTACTCACCTCCCTTCTCCCGACTCCCAATTTTCCAAAACTTGCTCCAAATCAACGACGCACAACCCTCTATGATCCAACGGTCTGGATCTTATCGGGACTTCGCGTTTCGCAAAGTTGGAGAACTATTCACCTTTGAATTTTTTATTTCACGAGTCAGTGAAATGTTGATCTCTCGCCATGTGTCCTCTGGATCCAATGGTTTAGATCTCATCACGATTTCACATTTCGTGGAGTTGGAGGATGGACCTCGACCATTATCCACTTCACAGTTATACTGGATCTGATGGATGTTTGTCATCGGTGCTTAGATCCAATGGATCAGATCTGTACTTCTCTTATGTGCTTACTCTCGTCACTGGACTATGATCTAATGGACATTAGGTATTCAATATTGGTGATCCAATGGATACTGTCACTCCTCCTCCTGAGATCTGGCTTTCTCAAATCTCTAAGTGTCAAAGGCCACGACCTTTGATCCTTCTGTGATCCTTGATGTATGGCATATCACCTGCGCATCTTAGAACGCTATTTCTCCTAAGCTTTGATCTCTGCATACTGTTTTCTTCATCACCTGAGCTTACGATGTTCCTATTTTTCCATTGATGCACACTCTGATCTTGTCATCGATGACAAACACATGCTTCCTATAAACATGCAAACAAAGTTTTTATGCATATTTTTAAAAAAGGGGTCCCATTCTGTTGGGATGAAGCTGCTCAACGCTCCTTTGAAGCATTGAAACGTGTCTTGACATATGCCCCTTCACTCTAGTCTCTTGATTATAACAAATATTTCTTGTTGTATATGGCTGCTACAGAGTCAACCATCGGTATGGTATTGGTTGAAGAAGATGATATTCTCGAAGAGAACGCTATATATTACCTTATCCAAGTCTTGGTTGGACTGGAAGTCAACTATTCTCACATTGAGAAACTTGCTTTGGCGGCTATCCCTGTTGTCCAATGGTTTCGTCACTACATTTTTCTTAGCAAGACCACTGCCATTTTCTTCATCAACCCTTTCCAATATGTGTTAACAGGATGGGTTATTGGCAGAAAGATTAGTATATGGATAGTCATCTTACAAGAATTTTACTTGGATTTTGTTTCTGCGAAATCCATAAATTCGTTGGTCTTTGTCGAACTCATATTAAAACTTCCAGTTGAATCTAGTGATATCATGCCCGAAGAATCACCTATTAATGGAGATATTTTTCTAATTGCATCTTCAGACCCCTGGTATGGAGATATACTTGTGTATCTTGAGAATTTGAAGTGCCCTACTTCTGCTTCCCACGATGAGCATCGACAAATTCGACATTAGGCGCAAAACTATCTTATCCTCGATGACACTTTGTATCATCGAGGCATAGATTGAATTATTTGGCGATGTCTTACCCATGAAGAAGCATAGATCATTTTGAACAACTATCACACTACAACATGTGGTAGTCATTTGTCTGGTTGGAAACAACCCAAAATATTTTACGTGTAGGTTACTTCTATCCCATGTTAATCAAGGATTGTGTAGAGGCAGTCAAGAAGTGCCACCCGTGCCATATATTCTATCAGAAGATGTGGGCACATCCTTCTCCTAAGTTTCCAATCATTGTTGTTGGTCCTTTCACCAAGTGGGGGATTGACTTTACTACATGTCACTCGGCCTCATCCAGGGGGCATATTTACATCATCGTGGCAGTACACTAGTTTATAAAGTGGGTCGAAGCTATGCCAACATTTAGCAATGATGGCAAAACTGTGACTCTTTTCATGTTTAATCAGATAGTAGCTAGGTTCGGTATCCCGAAGGATATTTTCACTAACCATGGAAATCACTTCCAAAACAAAATGATGATTGAGTTAATGTCAAATCTCAAGTTCAAACAAGAACATTCATCACCTTATTACCCACAAGTGAATAATCAAGTTGAAGATGTGAATAAGTCTCTCAAGACTATTCTTCAGCGGACGATCAATTTTGCCAAGTCAAATTGTAATTTGATGTTATATTCAGCGTTGTGGGCCTTTCGAACGTCTATAAAAACTTCCACCGGTTTTTCACCTTTTCAACTCGTATACAGGTTGGAAGCAGTCTTACCTATTGAGTGTCATATTCCTTCTTTAAAGTTGGAAGTGGAATTACTGTCAGACACTTCATCTCTTGAAGAATGCATTTTATATCTCTAGAATCTCAATGAGTAGCGTTGTGATGCAACCTTATCCAATGAGGTTCATAATCAATGATTCAAGTGTCATTATGATCGGTTCGTTTGTCCTCATATTTTCTCAGAGGGCAATCTTGTCCTGGTCTATGATCAGGACAAAGATTCCTCGGGGGAAGGAAAGTTCAAACCCATGTGCTTCATACCGTTCATTACGAAAGAGGTCTTGGAGAAGGGTGCTTACCGTCTGGTTGATTTTGAGGGAAATTCCATGGCCGAGCCTAGGAATGGGGTCTACCTTAAGAAGTACTACTCTTAGGTTGGTCACCTTGGTGACTTCTTGTATATATGTATAGATTCTTATACATTTTTGTATTTTTTTGTTTTGTGGATGTGTATTTATTTATGTATTCTTTTTCACTATGGCAGATGTCAAGTGAATCAAAGGTTTATTTTGGGTTTATGGACAATGCTAGCCGACACATTTGGAGGTAACTTGCTTCCGCAACTTGAGTGATTTACACACTTGGAGGATATTTGCTATCTTCCGAAGGTATTTGTCTAGGCGATGCTACAAACAATGTTGTTAAATACAGTGCAATGATAGAATTGCTTCGTGATGCTTTATCACATGGAATTTCTCTCCTTTGGGTCTACCTCGATGCTAAGTTGGTTGTGTCCCAGTTAAATGTGGTTTCTTGTGTTTATGATCCCACTCTGCACCAACGATTCCTTAGGGTACGTCTCTTAGAATGATCTTTCGATTACATTACATATATCCATGTTCCTAGGATATTTAATCATCTAACATATACTCTAGCTAATCAAATTTTAGGTTGGCATGTTGCTCACATATAAAAATAAAAGCACACACATACACATGTAAACACATTTTTAAAAATGTCATCCATAAGATAAGAAAGATGTACATCCTGAATGGGCCTAATGGTTAAGAACATGTGTTTCCTCTTACGAGGTCACAGGTTCAAATCCAAAGGGGGTTAGGGTATGTATACCTTCGTAGACTTTACCAGTCAAATCGTTGGGTGGAGGGGGGTCCCTTGTTCCACAAACAAGGGGGTCTCATACACCAATTTGGTGTGTTGTCTTGGTTGTGACCTTAAATATATTATTATTATTATTATTATTATATATATAGATATATATGTCAAAAAAATAGTGTCATGAGTACATAGGTGGGCATGAAAGCCTCAAAAGTGATCAATCTACATGGTTGGGCTTATGCCCTCAAAAAATGCATATGGTACAAAAATTTCCCTCAACACATGAACGGTCTAATGCTATATAAGGACGAGACCTATTGGCCCTACTATAGTGTACAAGGGCATTCGCTAAACACTAGAACAACTGGACACAAGTCCAAGCCACCCATATTACATGTGGTTTCATAGTCAGGGGGAGATCCTTGATCTCGGCCATAGGAACAGTACGAGTGAGCATAGTGAGGTTGCAGTCCACTCATCACAAGACTCTGTCAGCCTCTCTGGATGGAGGTCCCCCTGTAGCTATTAGTCCTCCTACTATTGTTGGTCCTACCTTAGGTCAAGGACGTCATTGAGTCCTAGCG
This sequence comes from Picea engelmannii, assembly GCA_009831015.1. Lineage (NCBI taxonomy): Eukaryota > Viridiplantae > Streptophyta > Pinopsida > Pinales > Pinaceae > Picea > Picea engelmannii. Next base: position 63,052 of record ML785407.1, read on the forward strand.
AAATATGTTTGTCATATAGGCCCCACATTTGTACATAACAAATACACGATTCAATACTTTATACACACATAAAAATGATATATATGAAAATTAAAAAATAAATAAACTTTAAAATAGATGTTACCTATCTCACCTCACTCCTCGCCAAGAGGCACACACATGTTCGAGTCTCTGGTGAAGTTAATCCCTGTTTATGGTGAATCTTCGATCACCGAGATCTGACGTTCCCAACATTCAAAAAACTTGTCGACAAAGGCCTCTATGGTCCTCCCTCCACCGTGTCTAGGCAGCAAGGCTGCCCACCTGCTCACTGCTTGGAAGGAGGCTACATACCCCCGTACTATCTCTCTGGGACTTAGACTGGGCACCCTCTCAAAGAAGAAGGAGCACAAGATAGTACTGAACCCGAAGTTCTTGTTGGTATGCCACCGACACTTTGTAAGATGTCTCTTCATGCATACCAGCATGGTCATACTATAGTAAAAAATGGTGGCTTCCAAACACTGAATGGCACAAAGAATATGTGCCTAGGAAGCTTGGTGAAGGGTTGTGAATCTAGTAGTCCACCTGATCAAAAGTAAGATCACACGTAGAGATAGGCTAGTGATCTTGTGGATTGGAACCTGAGAACCAACCTTCTCAGTGCTAGCCTCACAATACATCTAAATGTAGTCCTCGATGTTGAAAGGCCCTAGAGGAAAATTCCTCAAGTTAATTGGTTCCCCTCTTCTCGAGAGATTAGTAAAGAAGTAAATGTCCTATGTGGTTGAGGTCAGTGATGGACCCTCTAGCATGAAAACCTCAACATCAAGATGCCAATACTCCAGAAGAAAATTGAGGAGCCTCGGTTGTGCCCTCATAAACAGACACTGGAACAACTTCCATAACCCGCATTGTTTCAGTGCAGAAATGGCTATAGGATCCTCATCGACCAAGATGTCGAGATCCTCATGTTCTCTCTCTCTCTCTCCAGTGAACATACATCTTGTAACATGGAAAAATAGAGAGGAGTCAACACTTTCTTTTTATTTTTTCAAAGTGCTAGAGGATGTATGCGGGATGCTTTGTACACAGTCGCATATCTACACGGGTTGTTTAGTCTTCTTCCCAAGTACATATGTGGGTTGGCCTTGGAGAACCTGCATACACGCAAGGATGCTCTTTTTACAAGAGTGTTCCCCCTCCAAACACAAAACTAAAGATAAAAGAAGGAATTAAATTGTAAGTGTAGGTGTTTTGTACTTACTTGGTCCAAATAGAACATCTTTTTGTCCACTAAAGCTCCCAGAATCCACTCTTTTAGAAAAGGGGTCTTTTCACCTTTTGGTTTATTTTCAAATTGCAATGGTAAAAATGAGTTATCCACTTCTATTTATAGAATTGTTTGGCCCTTTTTGCCGCTTTTTGTCCCCCTTTGTTCTTTTTTGTGGCTTGGTGATCACTCGATTTCACTTTTGAGTTTTCTATTGGTTGTTCCAATACTCTTTTTCTTTCATTTTGGTAAATTTTTGGGATGGGTCACATTTTTGGTATCTTTTTGTCAAAGTCATTTTTTCCAACTTTTTGCATATAAGTTAGGATTTCATTCCCACTTTCTTCATATCGTTGTCTTTTTCGATTTTCCATAGGATCAAACCCACCAAAGTGAGACACAAAACCTTCATTGATACTTTAGAAGTGTCAGAATTAGGTGGTAGAGCCTCCCCTCACATGGATTCCCTAGCTAAATCCTTGCTACATTTTTGGTGTCGATGTTGTCAGTAATGAATATAGGATTGGGAGTCCTTGTTAGTCCTGTCATGATTACTAGATGAAGCCTCATTATTTTGTCCTCCATCATCCTAGGCCTTACCCTCGAGACTCCCTAATGAGAACTCTTTGTTGTCTTTCAAGCTCACTTTGAAATTAGAAAGCAACACCCAAAGAGACTGTATTTATTCTGTTCAATCTCGTCTAGATTAACTGAGAAAATTATCCCCCTAGAGTCTTCTTTAAGCCCTTTTCAGACTCTCTAAAAATGAAAATATTGTCGAGCGATCTTGCTTCCCTTCACGCTCGCCAAAATCAAATTTAAAGGCACATATGTCTAGTGGTAGTTTACCCCTTTTTCGGTCTGGATGGCTAATTTTATGAATAAAGGTATGCTCTAGGAACTTTGGTTCTCTAGAAGAGTATTCTCAGCCATAAGTTTAACCCTTTTTCAGGCTTGAGGGTCTAAATCTTTGAAAAAGGAACATTCTCCTTGGTTTTGGTTTATCACATTTTTCGGGCCTTGGAGATTACTTACAAAAAAGGAACCCCCCCGGAGTCCACAATTGATCTAGGGGATCAAATTTTGCTCAAAATTAAAAGTGCTCAGAATCGCTTCAAATCAAACGTGAGTGTAGGCCTCATCGTCATGAACCCAACACAACTCGTTTGAGTTCAAACGAACGTCGGATGAGAGAGATATCACGTTCTGTTCAAAACGACAAACAGGCAAAAACAATGTGTTGACTATACAATCCGTACGGATGTTGACGTGGCAGGGCCATACGAAACGTGGTAGATCCATACGAAACATGGCAAGTAGTCGTGTGGACAGTTGGCGTATGACATGGCTTGTTTGCGGCGAATGGGATGGCGACACGTGGCCCAATCAATGGCTGCCACGTGTCACCTCGATAGTGGTTTAAAATTTATGTTGTTGGCCGGATTCGACCCCGCAACCTTCAGGCAGGGGTAAAGCCTTGGGAAGGGCCGCCCAATTGGTGCGCCCACATGTAGTTCTTAACATATATATGAGTTTTAAATTATTTGAATTTGAAATAATTTGAAATGGGGCACGGTCCAGGCCGGGGCTAAGCCCCAGCCCGCGGTTATATATAGGTCATGTGACCATTGTTTTGTGCGTGCATTTAAACCCTGCGGTTATATATATGGCATGTGACCATTATTGTGTGTGCACACATTTAAACCCTGCGGTTATATATATATATATATGGTTTAAAACTTAACCCCTGTTTGTATTTGCGCGCGGTCATGTGGTGGCCCATGTGCCCACGGGCCTTGGTGATTAAGGGCTAGCGTGTAACCATCCTATAGTTCACATCATTTGTGCGGTTGCACCCGGTGTTGAGTTTTGACACATAAATGCATGTGGGGGCTAGGTTGAGGAGGCAAGGGTGCATTTTGGCGATCCAGAGACAACAAGTTTGAAGGGGAACTTCCATAAAGCCTATCTTCTTCAAGTTTTGGCCAAACGAGGTGTTGAAAAAGCCCAGCTGGGGGTTTTTGGATGTTCTGAAGCCATTGGAGCCATCTATTTGGCATTTTGAGCATTGTAAAGAACACATTTGAGCACTTTGAGAAAATAATACAAAAGATCCATTGGAAGCTGGACCAGGAGATGTAGCCCAAGAGAGGGGTGAACTCCTTTATCATTTGTTGTGTTATGTGTTTTTTGTTCACTGTTATTTGCTGCTTTTTATATGCATCTTGAATGTATAATTTCTATAAAATTTGTGTTTGCAAAATTGATCCATTTTCATTTGAACACATGAATTAAAACTTGCAAATATTTTCAAGAATACAAGTCTTCATCATTTTTAGATCAAGTTGGTATCAGAGCATAGGTTTTTGAAGACTTGATTATTTGCCAGTGTTTTTGTTTTTTGATGCTCACAAGGTTGAAAATCACAAGAGGAGAATGTCAACTTGTAGATCCAAGTTCTCATCCTTCAAGAAGAAAGATTATATCATCACCGCAAGCTTCAAGGAGGCATTCACCAAGTATGGCTCATGAAGAGAGTCATGAACATATTCCTACAGAAGATGAAGATCTCAGAAAGACTTTCATAGAAATGAGAGAAATGATGAAACTCTTGATGGAAGAAAGAAATACAAGGTTGCAAGGTGAAGGCTCCAACCCTTCAAAGCACAAGGGAGACAGTGGTGATAAAACTCCAAATGGAAATGGAGGGAATGGTGCTTCTCCACCACCCTCACCTACATCTTCTTCTTCTTCTTCTTCTTCTACTAGTTCAAGACCTCTTCCAAATTCTCCAAAAGGACATGGTAAAAATCCTTCACAAATTCCTTTGTTAAAGCTTGATATTAGATTCGAATTGCCAATGTACAATGGAGAGATAAATGTTGAGAAATTAGTTAATTGGATTTGTCAGATTGAGGTGTATTGTAGGATACAAAAAATTCAAGATGATGAAACTAAGATTCATCTTGCTTCTTTAAGATTGGATAGTACAACAATCATTTGTTGGGAATCCAAGACTCAACAGGACATGAAGAAACATGGTAAAATTTTAACCTCTTGGAATGATTTTATTGTTGCAATTAAAAAACAATTTTACCCTTTGGCATATATGCAAAAATCTACTATGGATTGGCAAAATTTTAGACAAGCTAAAGGACAAAATGTTCAAAGCTTTACTCAAGAATTTAGGAGAAGAGTTTTGGTTTTGGGAGTAGATTTGTCTTCTCAAGAAACTTTACTCAAATACATTGGAGCTTTACATAGTTATTTGAGACATACAATACTCATGTTTAATCCTTCAAATCTAGATGAAGTTTGTGTTCAGGCCACTCATTTGGAA
>ML785407.1:72179-153684 GCA_009831015.1 Picea engelmannii
TATATGGTTTAAAACTTAACCCCTGTTTGTATTTGCGCACGGTCATGTGGTGGCCCATGTGCCCACGGGCCTTAGCGGTTAAGGGCTAGCGTGTAACCATCCTATAGTTCGCACCATTTGTACGGTTGCACCCGGTGCTGAGTTTTAACACATAAGTGCATGGGGGCTAGGTTGAGGAGGCAAGAGTGTATTTTGGTGATCCAGAGACAACAAGTTTGAAGGGGAACTTCCAGGAACCCTATCTTCTTCAGTTTTTGGCCAAACGAGGTGCCGAAAAATCCCAACTAGGGTTTTTTGGACATTCTGAAGCCATTGGAGCCATCTATTTGGAATTTTTAGCATTGTAAAGCACATATTTGAGAACTTTGAGAAAATAATACAAAATATCCATTGGAAGATGGACTAGGAGATGTAGCCCAAGAGAGGGGTGAACTCCTTTATCATTTTTCGTGTTATGTGTTTTTTGTTCACTGTTATTTGCTGTTGTTTATATGCATCTTGAATGTATAATTTATATAAAATTTGTGTTTTCAAAATTGATCCATTTGCATTTGAACACATGAATTAAAACTTGCAAATATTTTCAAGAATACAAGTCTTCATCATTTTTAGATCAACAGTTAATCTCTTTTCAGACTCCCTATAATTGAAAAGATATTCGAGTGACCTTGTTCCTTCACACTCGTTAGATTGGTCCATAAGAACATCTACTGGCATGAGTTTAACCCTTTTTCCATCTTGTACATTATAGAGGAAAAAAGGTACGCCTCGGGAGATTCGTCTCACTGGGAGAGATCTCCTCAGTTACTTTTATACTTTTTCAGGCTAAGGAGACTAAAGTCAGAAAAAGGCCATGAGTCCATAGTTAATCTCTTTTCAGACTCCTTAAAATTGAAAAGATTGTCGATTGATCTTGTATTTTTCACGCTTGTTAAAATGGTTTTGAATAGACGTCTTTTCGGTGCATGTTTAACCCTTTTTTGAACCTACTAGACTAACTTCGAAAAAGGTACTCCCTTGAGTATTCTTTTTGCATTTTTCAGACTCTAAACGTGAAAAAACTACCGAGCTTACCTTCTTTGGGCTCGTAAAAATTTACATAGAAGGGGTCTCACTGTGTCATGCTTAATCACATTGCGGGTCTCATATTTGCGTCTTTGGCCTAATGTCGGCTCCATGTTGCTCTCAATTGAACCTTTGAAGCATTCCTTATACGCAAGCCTTGCAACACTTCTTGCCTATGCGACCTAACACCTTGACCCATGGAGGAATTTTCCTTGAGTGTCCTTATCCTGCACATGTCTCCTTTCTCTGAGAATTAGTATGTTCCATTCACTTGGAAGTAGTATGCTTTCTTGAGACACTCATTCCTCCTTTGTAATGTAGCATTATTTTATTCCTTTTCAATCTCTTTAAAAAATTGAAAAAGACAAAAAAATAAAATATTCAAAAAGAGGGGACGGAAAATATACATTATTTTTTCGGTAGCAAAGATAGTCAGCCTTGGACAAAGCACATCCTTTTGTTTGTCCATCAAGCATTTGGATCTAATATGACCTTAGTAAGTTGTTCTCGCTACATAGAGTTGTGTTCTCCTCTGTTTGGTTACTCTTCCAAACATATGGAGAGTTTGTGGTGCCTCCTGCATCACGAACTTATGTCAATGTCATGCTGCCTAAGTCTGGTCATATTTTGTGCTTTTTTCCAAGGGAAGTTTTACCCAACCTGATTCGTCCTTTCTAAAATTTGTCTCTTTACTTTCATGAGTCGGCTATCCTGAGAGTCCAGTCAAGTTCATATTCGAAATCAACAAAGTTCTCTGCCTGATCATCGAGATCCTCCTGTCTTTACCCAATGGATTTTCGAAGACCTCAGGGTAGTGAGTCTTACACTCCCATTGTATGCCTACTTGATTTTTGAATACCTTGAAGTTGTTTCTCGAGCTATGAAGACTTCATCTTCAGCTGCAGGCGTCAGTAGCTTCTTGAAGATGCATACTATGCTTGTATATCTTCGACTGATTTTGAGATGTAGATCCATTGTGTATTTATCACGGCTACACTTTATATAGTTATATGACATGGATTTGCAGTGTATTTTATTGGTATCCATCATTCAGTTCATCTCAAGCATGGGTATTCTTGCCTCGGAGAGACAATTGTTGTTTTGCAGATGGCACCTCCCAAACTCTAGTCCCGAGCTCACTCGATTTTGTGCATGGGTGAGTATGTTGTAATGTATTTCAGCCATCAGGTTCTCTTCTAACCTCATACATTAGGGGCATCTATTATAGCCCTAAAATTCCCTACTCATGCATACATTGCATCGACCCTCTTACTTGCATAATTTTCCAAATCACTGCTGAGAATCTATACTTAAAAAACCAATTTTTAGAGCATGTACGCGCCCTGCACCACTACATCCCGCATACATATGATTGTTTCATGATATAAATCCCACTTACATATGATTTTTGCACAATACAAAACCCGTGTATACCTCCAAAAGTTGCAAAAATTAAAAATTTGTAAGGAATTCGATGGAATTCATGGGCTATTGGAGGTTTCCCAACCAATTCACTTGATATATCCCATCCCCCAAACGAATAGCCATCCTTTTGTCATATAAAAGGAGGTGGTGGGGTTTCATTTCACAACTAAGCATAGGAATGGTGAAACTATGCCCAATTTCACTTCCCTTCCTTGCCCAAGCATTTCCTACCTTTTTGAGTTACTGCCTCAACACTCGACCTTCAAACCATTTTCTTCCATCCAATCCATTCCCTTTCCTTGAGGTGATAAGTAGATTGTGAGAAGATTCTTATTGAAGGTTCACTTGGAGCATTGTAAAGAGGAACCTAGACCAGGTTCACAGAACGATGGCCGACATGGATTGTAAGTTTCAATCTTTCTTTAATGAATAAAAGAATCTATTTTCCCTATCCCAAATGATGATGTTTTGTGTATTTTATTTTATTTATACATAGAATTTTATATCTAACCCTAATTTATGAATAGAAATAGCATGCGTGTAGTCCTTGTTTTCCTAGTTTTGGATGCAGGTTAGCCTTGGGAGGAGACTTGCAGTCTTTGGAACTACAGATCTTAAGAAGATCATCACCAGACGTGGGATAAAAGGTACAATTATCGATCTTCTCTTCTACTGCTTTCTGTTCATTTATTTTGGTATTTTTTGGGCAAAGTAGAAAACATAAGGACTTTTAGATGGTCATTCTCTCTATCTATATCTTAAACCCCATATAGTTATAGGGGGATTTTCTCTCTAGAAATTATGTAGAGAAATTCAATGTTTTTACGTATGAAAACATGAGGTGATGAATCTTTTATGATTTTCCCATTCCTCACCTTCCAAGTCCACAGGTCCCTCTCTAACCACCTGGTTAAAAAATGGACACAAAGGAGGTGATTTACAATGCTCAAGCTTGTTGGAAAATACCTCACTGACAAGTTTGGGGGGGGGACAAACAACCTAGGGTGGGGACCAGCCCAAGAAATAAAATCCTTTCCTATATCATATCACAAACAAGATATCTAATTAGAGAAGAAGAATCATCAATATCACTCATTAAAAAATTTGAGATATTAACTAATGCATTATTCAATGTCCTACATCAACAGAGATATGTAATTACACCAAAATAGTTTCTAGACTTAGATTTCATAAGAAGAAGCTTAGTGAATGCTTTGAAATTTTTCAACAACAAAAGGATAAGAAAGTACCACCGATTTTAGTCCAATAATGATAATGATGATAAACTTGATGGAATACATCAAGTGACCATGTAGGCATCAGTGTGGACTCGAGTAGTGTTATTTGACCATAGTAATATGAAACATGATCAATGATCATGATACAATTCTATGATATGTTTTGTAATGAATTTATAAATTTAATTTTATTGGAATTTATTAGGACCTCAAACTTCAAGATTCAATAAAGTTTTGCTCCAATATAATCTATAAAACACGGTGAAAGGGAGAATATGTAAGGAATGAAGGCAAAAATATCAATTACACCTAGAGTATCTAGGTGCATCTACAATATATGTAGACATGTCAAATATGTAAAATTAATAAATTTAGAAAGGAAAAATTAAAAAGTAGTTGACCATACTAAAAAGGACCATGATAATTATAAAAATATATAACAAAGTTAAAAAGCATACGACCATCTTAAGTATGGTCTATTTATTTTGATCCATCTAGGTGCTTATTAGATATGAGGTTAAGATGGATCTATATTAATAATAAACTAATGATGTACTACTTTTTATGTGAAATCAAGCTCCCTATGTATCTCCAAATATCTCTATAAACTTTTTAATTTGTTTATAATCACTTGAATAATTCACAATAATCATATTTTATAGTTCAAAGGAGATCTTAATCTCATAGGAATGTTGAATGTTTCCTTTAACAATATTTTGAACTACACAACAACGATGGGATTGTGCAATATAGGTTCTATGCATGCTTTGATGGGTCATATGAAAGTTGATTCCAATGTTGACTTTGCTAAGGACATTTAAAAACCTAGAAAAAGGGATCACTAAGAAGATGCAAGGTTCTATAAGGTTATAGGATGCATCCAAGGCTTAAAAAATGATCGATAAGGGATCACAATACAAAATTTAGGGAAATTAAATATTCTAAAAATATCAATTACATCTTAGATCAAGTAGTTATTCCTTAAGGCAGGGGAAAATAAAGGTGCATTATAATCCCATTACAAGGGAGATGTGTAATTTCCTTGCCTAACATAACACAAGACATAATTCCATCCAATATAATATTAATAAAAAGGCCCAGTAGGGATGAGATGTGTAATATTTGTGGTTATAAATCAAAACATTTAAAAATATATATAAGTTGTAATTCAAAAAAATAAGAAAAGAATACCAAGCATATATGTGTGTACACCAACATAGATCGATCTTAACTCCTAATTTTTATGCACTTGAAAGATTTGCATCTCAAAAATTTTAATCCCTCTCTATACTTAATAAATTCGAAGAAGTTGAATCTACATTGGTATAAGATCAAGTATTAATTATGTGACAAAGTCTAATAAATGGAGCCACGAGAAATAAAATATGGTTGTAATATTTTATCATACATTTGATGACTTTCTGTAATACCCCTCGAAAAAAATAAAGCACTATGCTAAATAATTTCCTTAAGTGGAAAATTTGAATATAGAGTTAGTGGGTAAATTTGACTATTAATTATTTAATTATTGTGCAAGACAGTGACTTTCCAAGTGTCCTTAGTTATTGGACAGATGTAAGAGACAATATTTTTTATTAATTAAATGAAGGGAACAAAAGGAACAACCAAGTTAAAAAGAGATGATTATGAATCCATGAATGGGGAACAAGTTGAAGTTGACCCTGGGTAGGAAAGGAAAAGTGTTAGAAGTCAATTCTAGTGATTGACACGCCCTGAAAATCAGGGATTTCCCCAAGTTGTGAAAATTCCCAAGGAGGGAAAAGAGTTGGGGAAAAATAAGACACTAGTACATTTGGGTCATTTTCCAAAGGCATGTTCATAGCAATTTCCACTTTATATTGTCAGTAGAATGATGAACATTGGACCCCCTCAAAATTTGTTTCACATGATGTCATTATACCGACGACAGAGATATTGTCTCTTGTGTGACGTTTCTAGTGAACACATGTCATCTCTAATTTCATTGTCCACGCCCACTATGGGCGTCGCAAACACGATGACAGAATGTCTCACCTACGATGTGACAGGGGATGTTGTAAGACTGATGAGGGGCCTATATCTCCAATGTTTACATCGTCGCAAAATAAACATCCATTGAGTTAGACATGCGACATCACGAGACCCACAGTGGACATTAGAATACCGATGGGGGGTCTATATCTCTGACGTTTATGCTATATCCATGAAGGGAGGGATGTTGCACAGTACTTCAGAAGAGGAACGCCGTACTATCGATGAGGGGTCTATATCTCCAACATTTATGCTATATCAGTGATGGAAGGGACGTTGGAAGACCGACGACCTATTGGTATTTAAAAAGAAAAACAAACAAAAAAGAGGATAAGAGGATAAGAATAATATTGGTGTCATGGAAATTGATGTAGGATCATCACCAACAAAGTGTGTGTGGAGGATAGTTGGGCACACTAGCGTGTATTTTGAAATATTTTGAATTCTAAAGTTGGCGTAATTAATGTAATATCTGGGGAAGATTTTGATTTATGATCATCTTTAATGATTAGAGGCTTAGTCATCGCATAAGGTCGATGGGGGAATGTATTTTGTTTTATTGTCGAATATCATAGTAGAGATCTGGAGCTTTCACTCTTATCTATCCGACTTGAATATTTATTGTAATAAATGTTAAGTAGTTGAAATATTTTTTTTTCGATAGGATAGAATAGAGTAGTTGGAGGGAAAGGATAGAAGATCACCTCTTGTATAAATATTTGTAATGCTCTCAAGAAGAGGCGATTGATGGAGGATAGTCAATAGGTTGTCGAATCTATTGTGTAGATTTCCATTGTAGTTTTTGGCTCTCTAGCTATGAGGAATTATTGAATCTATTGTATATGTTGTAGAGTGTTGGAAGAATAGTGTATGAATCCATGTATATGACTGTTGAATGAATATAACAGAGGAATATTAACTCAAATGCATGTTTTTTTTGTGTCTATATAGATGAATGAATGGTAGACTCTATGCTTATTTGAAATTCTCTGTTATTTATCGTTCTTGTGGTTTATGAATTCATTTACATGGTTGAATGTACGAGTCACTATGAATATTGAATAAGTTTCAATTGTTTCTCTTATTTTCGTGAGTGCAAGGTTTGCATAGTGTCTGTAACGTGTGCATGATCGAGTCTGTCTTGAATCGAAGGTCAGAAGAGGTAGTGAAACTTATGTATGCAAGGAGTGCATATGCACCCGCAAGGAGTGCCTGACAGAGTCTCAAACTTGTAAGCTCAGGAGGAGTAGAATGACTTTAGTCGTGGAGAAGTAGTAAGAGAACAGTCGCAAAGTGTGTGAAAATCATCCACAAAGAAGTTGAGTGTGGAAGAGAATCTGTTGCAAGGCATTCACAGGTCGAGATTTCGACTAAGTGTCGAAGAAATAATTCTGAGGGACGAAGAAGGGCAAGGAAGACAAGCTCAAGAGGGAGAGCGACGAGAAATGTTCAAGGGGTAGAATCCTTAAGGTTTCAAAAAATCCATGAATGAGATCTGTTTCAAAGGCAGGCAGATTGTTCCAGATCGTCATATCTGGGAGAACTACATGGAGGTTAATCGTAAGGTGTTTCGACACTTCGTGATTCAGGAAGTCTGGAGGTATTGTAAGAGGAGAGTCGTGAACTCACAAATTCGTGAAGAGATCTCAATCGTTGGTTGTGGAGAAGACACATGGAAGTGTATTAGGAAGTTCGAAAGTTGTAAGTCCAGAGGTTTGTGTGCAAGATGAATGGGATTTTCGTGGAGTCGTGAAACTTGAAGCGTTGTTTTGTTGTCAAAATCAAAGAATACATGCGGTGTGAGGTCTAGAGTTCGGAGGAAAAAACTTCGAAAAGCATCTAAGACAAAGATCGAGATATCCTCGAAGCCTGAAATCGCAAAGGGATTGACCCACGGTCATAGCCCGTGGTTCAAGTGGGAGAAAAGGGTCTTGTGTAAAGTGTTTTTGGGTACCCATAGGGACCCAAAGAGTTGATTCAACTTAGTATAATGAATGATCCAAGACCAAGAGGTCGAGTAGGCCTTAGGGGAGAAGGGGGTTTGCGCTAGAGTGGTATCATAGCTATCATATGATTGATTTATGTTGAAAAAGGAGACATGGGAGTAGACTGATATCATCGAGTGATATCAGACACATCAACACAATGCCACCTAGAAGACATGTTGTTGGCACAGAAGCAGACCCAAGGTTCAACTCTAACAGTGCACCAACAATCCCTAACTACTGGCCCACATGAAAACACTTGCGAAGCAGATGAAGTCTCACCCAAAGTAGAAATAGAGAGGTTGCAGGACACAGGTGTCTACAACCAGAGGAAATACAAGATGATTCCAAAACAAAAGCACAAAATAACCTAGATATGCTTAACAGTATTATGCTTAATTTCATGGAATTAGTAATATTTTTTTATCTTCAACAACAAAATTAACAGTGCAATAACAATATTAAAGATAGCAAATAACAAAGTATCAACCACATAGACCAACAAGATTTTACGTGGTTCACCCTCTCCCTAGGGCTACATCCACGAAACTGTGTTTATTGATAGAATATATGGAAACATATATTTCTATCTGCACACTCATCTGCATATCCTTCTCTCTCTTCTATTTATCTCCTAACCCTACGCACTCAGTTGAGGAGTCGATATTCACACCCAGCTAAAGACCCAAAATACAAGGATACCCTAAAACATAACAGTTCTACATGTCAGCATCACTATCACTTCCTTCTCTCAGATATTATTAACCTTTATTTATATATTCCATGACTCTTAGAAAACACTAGACCAAATCCCAGGTGTCCAAAACCCTAAATCCATATTGCCAAAACCCTAGATCCACATAACCTTCATTTTAAGGACTGCGTCGACCTATTCCTCCTTCTTTTCTGCGAGGTGCTCCAAAGCACCCATTAATGTCTTCTTCTACTTGCTGACTTGTCCATGGTCTATCTTCTTTGTTGCTTTGCCTTCCTTGATATTTTATTTCAATGGATTTTTTTCCTTTACTTCATTCCTTCTTTTATGCTTCTTTAACCACTTCGACCCTTCCTCGGTTTGTGTGCCTTCCGTTCACTTCATAATTTGTCTTTCTTCTTCCTTAATCTTATATTTCTTCCTTAATACATGACGAAGTTCCAACAGGCCCCCAACACTCACATGTGACTCGTCCCGAGTCACTACAGGGTTAATCCCTCTATATTACTTCAAATACAGATTGCGTGAAGCAGCCTATGCTTTCTGATTTGTCCCTCCCTATCGTGTGCAAACTGTATTTTCTATGTCTAGTACCCAATTTCAACTACACCTAGTAACTAGACCCTTCTTCCTTTTCTTTTACTGAGAGTTGCAAGGCAACTGGTTGTCACAATACAGCTTCAACTGGCTTCCATTTACTAAATCATACTTCCATTATCCATTAAGAGTCTTCAACTGTGCAACTCCTCCTTCTATAACATAGACAACCCCGAATGGCCCAAGCCAATGTGTCCTGAACTATCCTAGATGATTTATGAACTTATTCTCATATAAAAGTACCAAATCTCCTTGTTTAAATGCTTTCTTCTTGATATGTCTGTCATGGTAAGCCTTTTCTTGTTCTTTTTGTACTTGCTGATGAAATCTTGCAATGAACTTGTCTTCCTCTAGTTCTATCAACTACACGAGCCTACCTTGAACAATGTTGGTGTCATCCATACCTATAAATGTTTCAATTCTTAAACTAGGAACCAAATATTCCATAGGTACCATTTCTTCCTGGCCATAAACTAACTTAAAGGGGGTTTGCGTTGTCAACTTTTTGCAAGTAGTTCGATAAGCCCATAACACTGCTAAGATTCTCAAATCTTGATCATCTCTGTTAACACTACAAATCTTAGTTAGCGTTGTCTCCAAAATCTTATTGAAATCTTCGACTGTACCATTCGCTTGTGGGTGATATGGTGTGATTTTCTTATGGTTAACTTCGAACTCCTGATTCAAAGCTTCAATAGTTTTGTTAATGAAGTGTGTACCTTGATCACTCATAAGGATCTTCAGGCATCCAAATCTGGTTATGATATCATCAGAGATGAACTGCACAACTGTAACTTCACTACAGTATTTAACTGCGCTTGCTTCTACCCATATGGTCAAATACTATTTAGTAGTGATGATATATTGAGCTCCTATGCGCTTCCCTAGTGGGTTGATAGGTCCTACAAAGTGAATAGCCCATTTCTCAAATGCATGTACAGTTAATTGAGGTGCTAAAGGAATATCATCCCTTCTATAAGGCTTCCCTATTCTTTGACATACATCGCAGGCTCTATAGTATTCCTTAGCATACTTATGTAAAGTAGGCCACCATAGGCCATCTCTGAGAAACTTATGCAATGTTGCTTTCCCTACATAATTTCCTCCTGCGATGCCTTAATGTGCTTCTACAAGGATCAATGGTTTTTCTGACTCCATAACACATCTTCTTAAGATCTCATCTTGTCCCACCTTAAATAACTGTCTAGCTATAAGTTAAAAATCTACAGTGCGAACTACCAACTGTCTCTTCTAAATAACTGTATACTTTCAAGGTGCCATTCCCGTGGATAGGAATTGGACTATCTCGGTGAAGTGATCATCAACTTTCTTGATGGACAATAATTGTGCATCTGGTAGTGTGTCATCAAAACTGGTAGGTTCCTCTCCATGTTCTAACCTGGATAAGTGGTCAGGTCCCTTATCCATTCTTCCTGGATTGACCACAATCTCAAATTCATACTCCTAGAATAATAATAACCATCTGCATATTCTTCCCCCCAACATTGGCTTGTTGACTAAGTACTTCAATGTAGAATGATCGGTAAACATCTTAAAATTTCCTCCCAACAAGTAGTGTCTAAACTTTTGCAGCGCATATACCATAGATAAGCCTTCTCTTTCAGTGGTAGAATAATTCATTTCAAATGTAGAAAGCTTCCTACTAGCAAAGGCTATAGGGTGGTCAATATCTCATGCACCTGGTTGTGCTAATACTTCTCCTAATGCAATGGATGAAGCATCGACATGAACATGGAATTCCTTACTCCAATATGGAAAAACCAAAATAGGCGCAGTGATCATTTTCTGCTTTAATGTGTTGAAGCTCTATTGGCATTCCTTTGTCCATTGAAACTTACTATCCTTATTTAATAGTTTTTTCATAGGTGTTGTTATCTATGCGTAAGACTTAATAAACATTTTGTAATATCCAGTGTGTCCCAATGCAATGAGAATCTGTTTAACCGAAGTAGGAGGAGGTAGATCAACAATAATAGCAATCTTGGAAGGATCTACCAACAACCCCCGCTTACACACAATGTGTCCTAACAACACTCCAAAATGTGAAAAGAAAATACACTTCTTCAAGTTCATGGAAATATGACATTGCCTACACTTATCTAACATCAATCTCAAACATTTAGTATGATCTTTTAGTAGACTAAAAACGATCCAGTCATCAAAGTATGCCTCCAAAAACTTATGTAAAATATCCTTAAATGCTTCGACCACCACCCTGGAAAAGATGGTTGGTGCATTCTTCAAACCAAAAGGGATCACAATGTACTGAAAAGAGACCCATTTTGTTGCAAATGTAGTCTTATGTTTGTCCTCCTTAGCAATTTTGATCTGGTGATAGCATGAAAATCCATATGTGAATGAATAAACTTCTTTTCCTCCTACATTATCTAAAACTTCATCAATAAAAGGTGTAGGAAATGGATCATGTAAACATGCATCATTTAATTTCCTTAGATCTACACAGATTCTGATTTCTTCTATCTTCTTATCTTGGACCACCATAGGGCTGATCCATTCAGATTCTTTGACCGGTTCTATAATTCCTACTTCCAACATTCTATCTAATTCAATCTTAACTTTCTACTTGTACTTGGGATTCAGTTTGTAAGGCCTCTTCTTGACGGGCCTTTCATATGATTTCAAAGGAATCTTCATTTCTCCCATGGGCCCTTTAGTTCCCTTCATGTCTGTGAACTTGGTCAGAAAAAAGTCCTGATACTCATGCAATAGTTCTATAATCTTACCAATAGTAGCATCATCCTAATAATCTCCAACATTTTCCAACTTAGGTTCTTTCTCTGTTCCAATATTAACTTTCTTAATTTTAATAGGCTTCCCAACAAAAGGTAATTCAATCCATGACCCTTCTATATCTCTTTGTCCTTCAGTTTATGAAATGTTTACATTCCTAGGGGCATCATCCTCATCAACATTAATATTATAACAACCTTGTAACCACTGAAGAGGCATAGTCCATTTATCTTCTTCTTGTTCAAGAGGGGGGCTAGGTGCCTCCTCCAAGACCTTCTATCTTACAATTTGTAAATCCTTATCTATTGTGGGGTACTGACTTTCAAATAGGAATGTAGATATAAAGTTTTGGGTCATACCATACCAATCCATAGTGACTAAGCGTAGTTTTTCTGGAAGATACCAATTGATAGGTGTAGTATCTAAGGTGTTAATGAACTTATGTACCCACTGTTCTTTAGGAATGGTTCTCTAGGCTTCCTCACAACTTCACACATGGTCCCTAGGAAAAATATGACCTGTGTATTGAACTTCTCAACCTTCAACTTGGTCTTAAAAGAACATTGTCAACAAGGTGCAACATTGTACCCACTCTGTGATGTTCTTCTTGTGTGTTCCCATCATCTAGCTGGTGTTGCTTTCAATGCTTCATCTAGTGCCAACAACCTCTGTTGTACTGGTAAAATTCATTCAAATTCAAATAGAAATGTCTCTAAATTATTCAATCCATCAAATGTAGGAAGATTAATTACTTCTGTGCCAATCCAGCGAACTGCCTTAGTCAATCTGGCGCACATCCGCATGGAGACTTCATACATTATGTTCTACCAATTTTCCAATGCTTCTTTTGAATCTGATGAGCATGCACTTTCACTTCACCAACTTAGATTTCCGTCTGTTGTAGGATTAATATAATCTTGTTGTCCTTCTGTTAATTTATAGATGTTATCTAGCTCATACGCGCAGTCTTATTCTCTTATAGGTTATGTGTATCTGCGACCTTCATCAGGGTCAAGAGGTGAAATGACCCTAAGGCCATCACCTTCAAATGTCATTCTTCTCTTTTTCAGGTCAATAATAGTCAAGTTGTCGAAATCCAAATCAATACCCAACAACACAGGATAGGGAAAACTATCAGCAACAATCTCGATCACTTCGAAGTATGCAAATGTCCTCACGTCGTCGATGTCCACAAGGACATGCTCCAATCTTCCAAAGGGGATCACCGCCTGTTGATTATCCATCCTGAGCCTAATAGAAGAGTAAATCAATTTAGGTTTTCCCTTTAATTCCCAAGTCTACTTCGTCATAACATTTACTTTTGATCCCAGGTCGAGGACCACATAGTCCATGTCGTAGTCTCCAATCTGAGCACTAAGGTGAAATTCCTTACTTGTCATCCTTTTTCTAGATACTTGATTCACAACTCTACTCAACAGAGGATCTACTCTTCCAATTTCTTACTTTCTTATCAAGTGTTGTATTTCCTACACAACTTTTTTATCTTTAATCAAGTCAATACAAGTATATAAGAAGTACACAAGCTTGCTTACCTCTTTTCCTTGTCTAGGTGGGGCATACTGATCAAATGCTGGAGGCATTTTACATTCCCTTACTTCTGATTTTTCCTTAGATGAAGAAGCCTGTTCACCTACAAATTCTCTTCTTTCTTCTTCAAAAGTATGTTTTTCTTTCCTTGGATCAAACAATGGAACCTTCTTTGAATCTCTTCTAATCCCTGATCCATCTGTACTCTTTCTTGGAGTCACCCTATATTCTCTTGTGCTATATACCTAGACTTGATTCTCTTACAGGGGCTGCTTCTAGTTTCATGGAAATCTCTAATTCCTCAGCCTGTGAAGCAACCTTCTGTTGCATTAGAGGAACTCTAATGTGTGGCAGGAGGGCAACGATGAACCATTCCTTATGTTGTTCATCTAGAATCTGAAAAATTAAATGGCCTGTCAAGGTCTTAAACCTCCGATCAAATTCACAAATTGGTTTAGTCACCTTTTGCTTGATTTCCTTCAACTCTATAATGCATTGTGACTCCAAATTAGATTTCTTGAACTCTGCACTCAACACAATCTTAATTTTATTCAATGGTTTAGGTTGTATAGATGATTTAACAAACTTCATATGCCATCTCAATGCACAGTCCCTCAAAGTAGTACTAAACTGCTCTCTCTTAACATATTCATTGGTGACTTGCTTAATGCTCCATACAGCTTCACATAGGAACCAGTGCTAATTAGGATTCTCAGATCCATATCCTCTGAAAATAGGTAACCTCATTTCATATGCCATTGATTCTCCTTGGTTTCTCAACTGAGTATGTACTAAACTTCCTGTGAAAGTACTCTAAGTGCTCGAATTACTCTGGTTACTCTGGTTACTTAGTGCGGCTAAAAAAACAGGAGGAGTATCAATACTTACTTCGATAGTAGGCGCAGTACCTGAAGTTCCTGATTCTTCTCGGTGAAGTTCTTCAGTCTCTACTTCCTCTACCCTTGCAAACTCTGAATACTCTTCATTTGATTTCTCTACTTCTTCTCCACTGTAGAATCCTTCATCTTTTGCTACTAGCCCATAACTCTGATTAAATAGGTTTGCAAGAGGAATAATTTTGAATTATCTCCCACTACACACATGTCCAGCCTCTGTGTCATTGTCACTGTCTGAATTCTTGAACATTAGATTTAAAATCCAGCTGATCATTGTATCTTCAAGATATTCTTCTCATGCAATAACATCCTAATCTTCAAATTTAAAAAGTGTAGAAACTTTCCTCTAGGTCCCTTGAAGAAATACCTCTCTGCTTGACTATATTATTCTACTCTGTCAATAGCAAATCCAGTAATGTACCCTCCAATAGTGTTGTCAAACAAGAGATCCACTGCCCTTGACACAATGTTATCTATTTTCTTGACTTTCTTAATCAACTTCGTTGTCCAAACCACAGGCGGTCTAGATCTGATTTCAAACTGAGTGTCTTCTAGTCCAGGTAACCACTCGTACAACTCCTGATGAACTCCAACAAAGAAAATCTCATCCACATTAGTAAATATGTACCTCTCCAACAAGTCTTCTGTACTAATGCTAGGGTTCTTGTTTTGAGATACAATGAAGTCCCTTTCTTTTTCTTCTATCCAATTATGAATCTTTGTCTTCGATGGAAACCACCTTGACATTCCCTCAACAGATCCTAGTCCTGACAACAAAACCATTTGTTGGAACAGGGGAACACCCAAGGTTCAACTCTAACAACGCACCAGCAAAACCTAACTACTGGCCCATACAGAAACACATGTGAAGCAGATGAAGTCTCACCCAAAGTATAAATAGGGGGTTGTAGGACACAAGTGTCTACAAACAAAGGAAATGCAAGATGATTCCAAAACAACAATGCAAAATAACCCAGATATGCTTAACAATATTATGCTTAACTTCGTGGAATCAATTATATCTTTTTATCTTCAACAAAAAAATTAATAGTGCAATAACAATATAAAAGATAGCAAATAACAAAGTATCAACCACATAAACCAACAATATTTTACGTGGTTCACCGTCTCCCTAGGGATATGTCCACAGAACTGTGTTTATTGATATAATATATGGAAACATATAGTTCTATCTGTGCACTCAGCTACAGATCCTTCTCTCCCTCCTCTTTATCTCCTAACTCTACGCACTTAGCTGCAGAGTCGATCTTTGCACCCACTTGAAGACCCAAAATACACGGATACCCGAAGACATAACACTTCTACATCTCAACATCACTATCACTTCCTTCTCTCAAATCTTCTTGACCTCTATTTATACATTCCATGACTCTTAGAAAACCCTAGACCAAAGCCCATGTGTCCAAAACCCTAAATCTAGATTTCCAAAACCCTAGATCCACATAAACCTCATTTTAAGGACTTCTCCAACCTATTCCTCCTTTTCCGCGAGGTGCTCCAAAGCACCCATTAATGTCTTCTTCCTCTTGATAAATTGTCCATGGTCTATCTTCTTTGTTTCTTTGTCTTCCTTGATATTTTCTTTCAACGAATTGCTTTCCTTTACTTCGTTCCTTATTTTATGCTTCTTTAACCACTTCGACCCTTCCTCGATTTGTGTGCCTTCCGTGCACTTCATACTTTGTCTTTATTCTTCATTAATCTTCACTATTGTCACTGTCTGAATTCTTGAACATTAGCTTTAAAATCCAGTTGATCATTGTATCTTCAAGATATTCTTCTCATGCAATAACATCCTAATCTTCAAATTTAAAAAGTGTAGAAACTTTCCTCTAGGTCCCTTGAAGAAATACATCTCTGCTTGACTATATTATTCTACTCTGTCAATAGAAAATCCAGTAATGTACCCTCCAATAGTGTTGTAAAACCAGAGATCCACTGCCCTTGACACAATGTTATCTATTTTCTTGACTTTCTTAATCAACTTCGTTGTCCAAACCACAGGTGGTCTAGATCTGATTTCAAACTGAGTGTCTTCTAGTCCGGGTAACCACTCGTACAACTCCTGATGAACTCCAACAAAGAAAATCTCATGAACATCAGTAAATATGTACCTCTCCAACCAGTCTTCTGTACTAATGCTAGGGTTCTTGTTCTGATATACAACGAAGTCCCTTTCTTTTTCTTCTATCCAATTATGAATCTTTGTCTTCGATGGAAACCACCTTGACATTCCCTCAACAAGATCCTAGTCCCGACAAAAAAACCATTTGTTGGAACAGGGGAACACCTAGGGTTCAACTTTAACAACGCACCAACAAAACCTAACTACTGGCCCATATGGAAACACATGTGAAGCAGATGAAGTCTCACCCAAAGTAGCAATAGGGGGGTTGTAGGACACAAGTGTCTACAAACAAAGGAAATGCAAGATGATTCCAAAACAACAATGCAAAATAACCCATATATGCTTAACAATATTATGCTTAACTTCATGGAATTAGTTATATCTTTTTATCTTCAACAAAAAAATTAATAGTGCAATAACAATATAAAAGATAGCAAATAACAAAGTATCAACCACATAAACCAACAATATTTTACGTGGTTCACCGTCTCCCTAGGGATACGTCCACAGAACTGTGTTTATTGATATAATATATGGAAACATATAGTTCTATCTACGCACTCAGTTGCAGATCCTTCTCTCCCTCCTCTTTATCTCCTAACTCTACGCACTTAGCTATAGAGTCGATCTTTGCACCCACCTGAAGACCCAAAATACACGGATACCCTAAAACATAACACTTCTACATCTCAACATCACTATCACTTCCTTTTGTCAAATCTTCTTGACCTCTATTTATACATTCCATGACTCTTAGAAAACCCTAGACCAAATCCCATGTGTCCAAAACCCTAAATCCAGATTTCCAAAACCCTAGATCCACATAAACCTCATTTTAAGGACTTCTCCAACCTGTTCCTCCTTCTTTTCCACGAGGTGCTCCAAAGAACCCATTAATGTCTTCTTCCTCTTGCTAAATTGTCCATGGTCTATCTTCTTTCTTGCTTTGTCTTCCTTGATATTTTCTTTAAATGACTTGATTTCCTTTACTTCGTTCCTTATTTTATGCTTCTTTAACCACTTCGACCCTTCCTCGATTTGTGTGCCTTCTGTGCACTTCATACGTTGTCTTTCTTCTTCATTAATATTCACTTTATTCCTTAATACATTACCAAGGGCCAACACGTGTTGAGCCACACGTAGCAAATAGAGCTATGGAAAGAGAGATGAGAGAACTCAGAGAAAGTCTGGATGCCATAGAAATGACACAAAGGAGAGCACCTGATGTTGGAGACGTCATCAATGAAGAAAATGAAGAATTTTAAGTTGACGAAGTTGTAGCCGAGGATGTTGCATAAGAATGCTTGTTGAAAGAGGTTGTCAATTTGGGATCTAGATATAAGATCTATGTCCCAAGGTATGAAGGTAATTTTAACATGAAATATGTTATTGATTGGATACGAGAAATGGACAAGTATTTCGACTATGAAGATGTCAAGGAGGAGAAAAAGGTGAGACATGCTATCACTAGGTTGAAAGGACATACAACACTATGGTGGGATGAACTTCAGGCCGACAGAAGAAGCAAGGGAAAACAAAATATTAAGAGCTAGGATAGAATGATAGCCAAACTAAAGGATAAATTCATACCCAAGGAGTACCAGATAAATATGTTTAGGAGGATGCAGAACTTGAGACATAAGGGAATGACTGTGAATGAGTACACAGAGGAGTTCTAGAGATTGAACATCAGATCTGGTTAGAGAGAGAGAGAGAGAGATGAAGAAAAAGTTTCCAGGTACATCAACGGCCGGATATATGATATCTAGGATGAAATCAGCATGGTGACAATTATAATAGTATAGGATGTGTATCAGATTGCACTGAAAGTAGAAGTGAATTTGGCGAGGAAGCAGAGTCAAAAAAATAGGGGTAGAAGCTTAAACAAAGGTAAAGGAGTTTCCCATGAAAAGACACAAAATCCCAAGGGTGAGACGAAGAAACCACATAGTCACTCTGAGAGAGGAGGGAGTTCTCGAGGAAGACAAAGTGGTGGTGAAAACTCTTTTCCCAAAGGAAGGGGAAGAGGCAGAGGAGCAGAAGTGAGATGTTATGCCTATGGAAAAGAGGACACATGTCTTAGGAATCCCTCGAGAAAAAGAAATAAGGAGGCGAAGCTCACATTTTGGAAGTGCAAAAGTGATATGTTGAGGCAGAAGGTACAGAGGATGGGGAATCCATGATGATGAAGAAGGTTCTTTTGAATCAAGAGCCAATAACTAAAAATCCAGTGCAGAGGAACAGTTTGTTCAGGACAGCTTGCAAAACAAAGGATAGATTTTGCAAGGTAATAACTGATAGCGGGAACACTGAAAACTTAGTATCCACAAAGATGGTGGAGAAATTGGAGCTGGAGACAAATGCACATCCAACGTTGTATAAAGTCTCATGGTTGCAGAAAGGTCACTAAGTAACAGTAACTAAACAATGTCTTATTGAACTTAAAATAGGTGGATATAGAGATGAATTCCTGTGTGATGTGATTCCCATGGATGTATGTCATGTTTTGTTGGGAATACCATGGAAGTACGATAGAAATTTCATTCATGATGGGAGAATAAATACCTATACTTTGGAGAAGAATGGTAGGAAACACATGTTTCTGCCAATTGAAGAGAAGAAAGTGAAAGATGAAGCCAACATGAGCATACATCTCAAGAGTGGGAAGGAACTCTTGAATGAAGTAAAGAAGGAACATGAGATGCAGTTTTTTGTAGTGAGGAAGTCGAGGGTTATCCTTACAAGTACTTCAATGGAATATTTTCTTGAGGAAATTCAGGAACTGTTAGATAATTTTGATGACATAGTATTGGATGAGTTTCCAAGATCATTACCACCTATTAGAAGTATCAACCATCACATTGATTTGATGCCATGAACAAGCTTGTCGAATAAAGCCGCATACAGGTTGACACCTCAAGAGAATGAGGAGGTGAAAAGACAGGTTCAGGATCTATTAGACAAAGGATTGGTTAGAGAAATATTGATTCCATGTGCAGTACCAATTGTATTGAGTCCAAAGAAGGATGGAGGATGGAGAATGTGTATAGACTCAAGATCCATAAACAAGATCACCATCATATACAGATTTCCATTTCCAAGGATGGATGACTTGATGGATTGTTTGAGTGGAGTGAACTATTTTTCAAAGATAGATTTGAAAAGCTGATATCACCAGATAAGGATGAGAGAAGGTGATGAGTGGAAAAAAGCATTCAAGACAAATGAGGGATTGTATGAATGGCTTGTTATGTCGTTTGACTTGAAAAATGCCCCGAGTAATTTTATGAGGCTGATGAATGAAGTGTTGAAATATTTCATTGGCAAGTTTGTGATTGTATATTTGGATGATATACTGGTATTTAGTAAGACTAAAGAGGATCATTTGAGACATTTGACATTGGTGATGAGGAGGTTGCAGTAAGAGAAGTTGTTGATTAATTTTAAAAGGTCCTTTTTCATGAAGATAGAACTCATATATTTGTGTTTTGTGATTTCTTCAAATGAATTGAAGATGGATCCCAAAAAGGTGAAAGCAATCAGAGAATGGTCGTCACCAAAGAGTATATTTGAAGTGAGAATCTTCCATGGATTAGCAAGTTTCTATCGGAAGTTCATCATAAAGTTTAGTGGGATTAGTGCTCAAATGATGGATACAGTGAAGAAAATACATAAGTCATTCAAATGGACAGAAGAGGCTGAGAAGAGCTTCAATATATTGAAGGAGAAGATAACGAAACAACCGACTCTAGTTTTACCAAATTTCAGAAATAAATTTCAAGTGAGATGTGATGCAAGTGGAGTTGCAATTGGAGAAGTCTTGAGCCAAGATAACAGACCCGCTACATATTTCAGCGAGAAGCTAAACGAAGCTAAAAATAAGTACTCCACATACGACAAATAGTTCTATGCCATAATTCAAGCCTTGAAGAAATGGATGAACTATCTCATACCGAAGGAGTTTGTTTTGTATAGCGATAATCAAGCTTTTCAATTCATAGCCAAACAGGAGAAATTAAACCAGAGACATGCCAAGTCGACAGCGTTTATGAAAAAATTATCTTTTTTCATTAAACATATTTCTGGTAATGCTAACAAGGTTGTTGATGCATTGAGCAGGATAAGTTTGATTCTACAGGAATTTCAGGTCAAGACCTTGGGGTTTGAACACCTTAAGGATATGTATTGTGATGATCCAGATTTCAAAGAATCTTATGAAGAATGCACGAATCCTGTGCTCAGAGACAGAATCTAATGGGTCAAATATTTGATTCAATATGGGTTGTTGTTCATAGGTTTCCAGTTGTGCATACCAAAATGCTCGATGAGGGAAAATATGTTGAAAGAAAAACATAGCGGAGGTCTAGCCAGACATTTTGGCCATGAAAAGACATTTGCATAG
This sequence comes from Picea engelmannii, assembly GCA_009831015.1. Taxonomy (NCBI): domain Eukaryota; kingdom Viridiplantae; phylum Streptophyta; class Pinopsida; order Pinales; family Pinaceae; genus Picea; species Picea engelmannii. The sequence continues at coordinate 93,003 of ML785407.1, forward strand.
TTAAATGGTTTGTATTACTGGCTAGGTATGAGAGTAGAGGTGAAGAGGTTTGTGAAAAAGTGTAAGATTTGTCAGTATGCCAAGGGAAAGAAGAAAAACATTGGGTTGTATCAGCCATTACTATTCCAGAGAGGCCTTGGGATGCAATAAGTATAGATTTCATGTTGGGATTTCCTAGAACACAAAGAGGGAGTGATTCCATATTTGTGTTAGTTTACATATTTTCAAATATAGCACACTTTATCCCATGCCAGAAGACCAATGATGCAATGCATGTTGCAATTTTTTTTTTCAAAGAGATTGTGAGACTCCATGGATTGCCCAGGAGTATAGTTTTAGACAGGGACACCAAATTTGTTGGTGATTTATGGAGAACGTTATGGAAGAATTTGGGGACAAATATATCTTTTAGTTCTTCATATCACCCGCAAATAGATGGATAGACTGAAGTGGTGAATCTAAGTTTAAGAGATTTGTTGAGGAGTCTGGTCACTGAACACCATAGTTAGTGGGATCAGATTCTAGCACAAGCGGAGTTTGCATATAATGACTCAGTGAACAGAACCACTTGGAAGATTCCATTTCAGGTATTGTATGGAATGAACCCAAGGGTAGTGTCAAAGTTAAGAGACCTGGAGTAAAACGAGTTTAGGAGTGCTCGATCCGAAGACTTCATTGTAAAAATGCAAAATGTTCATGATCAGGTTAAGCAACAATTGCAGAAGAGCAATAATGAGTATAAGCACAGAGTTGATCAACACAGGAGGAAACTTCAATTTGAAGTTGGAGATCAATTTCTAGCACATATAAGGAAGGATAATTTTCCAAGGGGAACATACATCAATCTAAAGATGAATAAGATAGGACCGTGAAAAATCCTGAGAAGATTTGGTGAGAATGATTATGAAGTAGAACTACGAGAGGATGTGGGAATATCACCCATATTCAATATTGTAGACCTATATCCTTACTGGGGAGATAGATTCGAAGGGTCATAAGGTCGAGAGAAAATTCAGTGGGAAAATCAAATGCCTGTAGCAGAGAGGTCGCAGATAGAGAAGATTGTGGATCGATGGATTGGCAAGAAGACCTGAAGCAAGAAGTATTTTGAGTATTTAGTAAAGTGGAAAGGACATCTGATAGAATACTCCAGTTCGGTTGGTGAATAAGACATCCAAAATCATGGAAGGTTGGTACAGGAGCTCATGGAAAGGATTCCATGAATTTTTCATCCAGAGGAGTATGATGCAGGAGCATCGCCATCAAAGCACATGTGGAGGACAGCTGGGCGCACTAGCATGTATTTTAAAATATTTTGAATTCCAAAGTTGGTGTGATTAATGTAATATCTGGGGAATATTTTGATTTATGAACACATTTAATGATTGAAGTCCGAGTCATCGCATAATATCGATGGGGAAATGTATTTTGTTTTAATGTCGAAGATCACAGTACAGATCTGGAGCTTTCACTCTTATCTATCTAACTTGAATATTTATTGTAATAAATGTTAAATAATTGAAAGCTTTTATTTTCAGTAGGATAGCATAGAGTAGTTGGAGGGAAAGGATCAAAGAACACCTCTTGTATAAATCTTTGTAACGTTTCTAAGAAGCGATTGTTGATGGAGGATAGTCAATAGGTTGTTAACTCTATTGTGTAGATTGCCATTGTAGTTGTTGGCTCTTTAGCCGTGATGAGCTATCGAATATATTGTATATGTTGTAGAGTGTTGGAAGAACAGTGTATGAATCCATGTATATGACTGTTGAATGAATATAACCTAGGAGTATTGCCTCAAATTTATGTTGTTGTTGTGTCTATCTAGATGAATGAATGGTAGAATTTCTGCTTATTTGAAATTTTCTTTTATTTATGGTTCTTTTGGTTTATGAATGCATTTACATGGTTGAATGTATGAGTCACTGTCAGTATTGAATAAGTTTCAATTGTTTCTCTTCTTTGAGCGAGTGCAAGGTGTGCATAGTGTCCGCAAGGTGTGCATGACCAAGTCTGTCTCGACTCGAAGGTCAGAAGAGGTAGAGTGAAACTTATGTATGCAAGGAGTGCATATGCATCTGCAAGGAGTGTGTGATAGAGTCTCAGACTCATAAGGTCAGGAGGAGTAGCATGATTTTTGATCTAAAAATGAAGACGAAGACTTGATAAACTTGATTTAAATTAAATTTGCAAGTGAAATGTTATGTGTTTAATGCAACAAGATCAATTTGCAACACATTTAAAAAGGATTACTTATGTAGAAATAAGCATAGACAACATCATAAATCATTGAACATAATACATAAACACAGCAACTTGATAAAGGAGTTCACCCCACTCCGGGCTACATCTCCTGGTCCAGCCTCCAAATGGATCTTTTATATTAAATTTCTCAAAGTGCTTAAAAACAAGTCTTACAGTGCTCAAATCAACAAAATGACTGCTCCAATGGCTCCGCAGCGTGCCAAAACCCCTGTCTAGGCTCTGACGGCACCTGAAACGGTCGAAAAATGAAGAAGATAGCCTCCTTGAAGTCTTCCCTCCTTCTTTGCTGTCTCTGGTTCTACAAACTGCACCTTTGCACCATCAACCTGGAACACGCTCCAAACGCGCGTTATAACCTGGCACCGGGCGCAACCGCACCAACGGTGCAAACCGTAGGATGGTTAGGGCGCCTCCAGCCCCCAACCGCCTCGGCACTGGGTCATATGGTACACATGACCATAGACTGGGCGCAAAGGTCATTTGACCGTTTGAAACCGTGTAACGGGCTTAACCGCGCAAGTGACAACCGCGCGCAATACAATGTTTAACCATAACATAATAAACCCCCGCGCATTTTAATACACGGCCCATATATTAATGTTATATGTGTTAAAAACATTGCAATAAATTGCAATGCATACGCGCCATCCGACACAATATACAATGGATATATATATAAAACAATGGGTCGGGGCTAGGCCCCRACCCGCCCCTTTTTCTCCATAATACAACCCATACATTCAAATATTTATGCRTTGATWTATGAATCAAGTAATAAGGTCGGCCCCATTGGCTAGCGGAGKGTTGTTAARTCAWTGCATAGAGAGGAGGTCCCGGGGTCGAACCCYGYRGACTTCCAAAACCTTTTACACAAATACAACCAACCCATAAACCAACAGGATAATGACACGTGGCGACAATAGGTTGGGCCACGTGTCCAAATTCTATTCGTTGCCAAAGACACGTGTCGTCACTCCATTGGTCAATCCACCATCAAATGAAAATATGCCATGTCATCAATGATGCCACGTCATCAAGGTGGTACGGCCCTCCACGTGGCCGTACGGACTGTACGGACAGGTACAGTCAGCACCCCTATTTTGACCTGTTTGACTTGGCGGTAAAATCGCGATATCTCCTCCATACGGACTCCATTTGCGAAAATAAATATACCGCCGGAATCAAGAAAACGAGACGGACGCAATGGCATGGTTTTCGTCTCAATCCGAGCACTTTGAAAATTGAGCAAATTTGATCCCCTGATCAATTTTAGTCACAGAGTAGTAGTAAGACAACAGTCGCAAAGTGTGTTAAAATCATCCATAGAGAAGTTGAGTGTGGAAGAGAATATGTTGCAAGGAGTGCACAGGTCGAGCTTTTGACTAAGTGTCGAAGAAAGCATTCTGAGGGACGAAGATGGTCGAGGAAGAAAAGATCAGGAGTGAGAGCGACGAGAAACATTTAAGGGGGAGAATCCTTAAGGTTTCACAAAATCTAGGAACAAGATCTATTTCAGAGGGAAGCAGATTGTTCCAGACCGTCAGATCTGGGAGAACTACGCAGAGGTTATCCATAAGGTGTTTCGGCACTCTGTGATTCAGGAAGTCTGGAGGTATTGTAAGAGGAGAGTTTTGAACTCATGAAGTTGCGAAGAGATCTCAATGGTTGGCTACAAAGAAGACACGTGGCAACAGATTAGGAAGTCTGGAAGTCATAAGTCTGGAGATTTGTGCACAAGGTGAACGAGTGTTTCGTGGAGTTGCAAAACCTGAAGCATTGTTGGGCCATCAACATCAAAGAAGACATGCGACACGAGGTCTGGAGTTTGAAGGAAAACACTTCAGAAAGCATCGAAGCCAGAGATTGGGATATCCCTGAAGCCCTAAATCACGAAGGGATTGACCGATGGTCATAGCCCGTGGTTCAAGTGGGATAAAAGAGCCCTATGTATAGTGTTTTTGGGTACCCACAGGGACCCAAAGAGTTGATATGACTCAATATATTGAATGATCCAAGACCGGGAGGTTGAATAGCCCTTAGGGGAGAAGGGGTTTGCACTAGACTTGGACTTGGTATTGATCCACTTTGATGTATGGTTTATTTACGCTCTTCATTTTTCTATTCATGTCATCGTAGATGATTCTTGTTGTCATTCTCTTATAAAGGCTTAGTAATGAATTCATTCATATAGGATTAAAACAATGTGACGCGGCTCTCCCTTTTTCTTTATTTCATGTTTTATTTCGATACTTGTTCTCCTTTCTTCTATCAATTAAGTTTCAACTTTGGAAGCACATTTCAGCCATGAAACAATGCCTTTATAATTTGTTTGATGTTTGGAAATCTTATCCCTCCAATACTAGTTTTATCAATAGATTTCCAGAAAACACTTAAGGTTCAATTGCAACATATTAGGCCCTTTTTACGTTTTTACCTTACCTTAAATATGAATTGATCAAATAGTTCCTTCATCTATTAGTCGGTGGAATATGGTAAATGAGTTGTTTCTACCGTATGACCTAATTCAAAGTAGTTGTTTGTGACATACTTGTTCTCTCGTTTATCCAATGCCTTATGACTCCATTACCCCATGACTGATAGGTACTAGTTTCCTTCCATCTCTTTTTATTCCTTTTTTTGTCCTTCATTTATATATATTTTCCTTATCCCATTTTCATTTCCATGCCATTTCTTACACTACAACAACCATGCATTTTGTTAAGGCTTACTCTTCCTATGTCACCTAAGAAACCCACTCCATAGCCTTAGAAATCTTATTTTTAGGGATTATCCAATTTCATCAAAATTGAAGGGTGTTGACTTGAGAAACAAGGTGGATGGACTTGTATCTACAAGTATCACCAAGCACTAGTATTGAATCCTTATATCCATGATGGATCGACGGAGAGGAAAAAGATGGCGTCGGAGGAAAAGGGTGCTATTGATGATGAGGACCCCAATATAGGGCATGATTTTTATGATATGTAGTTATTTGTTGTATCGTGATCATTTTAGGACTCTAGAGGCCAATTAGAGCCTCAATGTTTATGTATTTTGTTGCAGACATGTATTGCACTTGGCGTTATTTTTTTATATTCACCTATTATCACTGAAATTTCATCCGCAAATGGTTATAGGAATCCAACATCTCCAAACACCTATTAGTTCATCCATGGCCCAAAAATGTATTTCCAAAGTGCTCAAAACTATACAATTAGTTATAAAATCAACATGCGCTCAGAATACAAAGGAAGCACGTGCACTTGGATTAGTCGAAAATGCCGAAAAAGCACACATGCGCCCGATGCACGATTGTGGACGCAAAAATCCGTGAATACCGCAGAACGACGCATTTATGATTTTGGTCGGTATTCCACCCACTTTTGGTTCATCTCCCAAGTCGATTTGACACCCAAATCTGAGCTGAATCCGAGTGGGGGGCTGGTCAAAGACCTAAGGGTTCCCTAAAGAGCCCCTTGTTCACACTAAAGACTGGTTGAATAATGCCTCAAAGATTTTCTATAAAAAGAGGCCATGGGTGCACTACATTTCCAAGAATTCATTTGTATTGTTATGTTGCCTATATTCTCTTAGAGGAACCTCTTTCCTCATTAGAGCATACAAGCATCATTTCATTGAGCTATTCACATCACCTCTTGAGTGAATGAGCTTTGAATTTCTTCATCATTTCCTTCTAGCTTGCTATTTGTAAGAAGAGATCAATCTTTGGGGGTTCAAGAGCCCTCCCTTGGAGGCAGAGGGGACCCATAAGTCTCCCTTTCTCTTTGGTGTTTTCCCACTAATATAATCTATCCATTGGTGGCATGAATTGTGTTTATTTTGATTCTAATATCCTTATGCACTCTAGTTTAGTTTCTTTTATTGTTTTTAGCTTAGTTGTTTGTTTATTTCTTATGCTTGATGTTTCTAACTCTTGCATTCACTATTGTCTTGTCTAGCTAACCCAACTGGACTTGTAAGTGTCCTTCTTTTGCTCACTTAGGTGACGAAAAGGACACAACATCACCCTTGCATGGTATATACATGAGAAAACTTTGAATATTTTGGGTCTAATGACTAGGATTTACATTGATGTATATGAATAAAATAAATTCATCAAATTTTGAAAATTTTATCTGTTTTGGTCCACTAATTTTGTTTTTGGTTTAATTCTTGGCTCTAGTTTTTTGGGATGGACCAGTTCAGTTCTAGTTTTTGGTCGACAGGTTCAATGTCAATTCCAGTTCTAACAACATAAATTTCTACCAATAATTATAAATTATAAAAAATAAAATAATAAATGTCAAAATCATAAATTAGCCAACACTTTCCCTTCTGCTTCCATGTGATCTAGCACCAATGCATCATAAACATCAAATCCAATGGAAACACTCAAAAAATCTATTGAAAATCTGATTTTTCAGCTCCAAGTAATGCCCAACACCAAAGGGATTCCTCACACCAGCTAACAATGAATAGAAAATGGTGAAAATGATTTTATGTATGGTTTGCATAGGTTTCAACATAAAGAAGAGGATAGGTGGACCAACTAGGAAAGGGTGGGAGTGATTAGGGTTTTATCTCTTTTCCATTGCACAGACCAACACTTTGGGGATGTGTAGAGATTTCTCATTCCACAAGGTACGTCCATGTGTGCAAGATAGGAGGAACATGAATGAGGACTTACCCCCCAACATCCCTATCATACCCTACCAAATCGAGTATGGCCTATATGTACCCAAGATGAATCCCACGTCTCCAATACATTGTCCCTATCCAAGATATGTCAATAAGGTGCGAGCACAAGTCTCATTTAACACCATTACATATACTACTTCTATTCTAAATAAATATTCAATATTTGACTCTACCAATGTTGAAAATGGTGTAGGTTTCACTTTCATCCTTGGCCGACCTTATGTTGTAATCGTTACTATATTTCTAGGTTTGGCTAAGCCCAACCTTGTACACATAGACTCAAACCCTATTGGGGAAATTTCCCTACCTCTTGAGTTGGATATTTATAGACCCACTCTCATTTGTAATTTAACTCAAGTGATTCCTATTCATCTTTTATCAAATTGATTATTTGCACTATATCTTGTGAATCTCAAAAACAAAACACAACTCTAGAACATCTAACAATAAAGAGAGGGTAAACACACATGAAGAACAATGTATGCATGATTGTTGTCCTTTTCAATGGAACAAGTGTTTGAATAAAATGTTTTTTGACATTACATTTTAGTCCACCCTGTGGATTTCCCCTTCATCGTGGCTCATTGCTAGTCATGATTCTCAAAACATTGGAGTGATTAACCATTGTAAAAGATTAAAATAAGAAAGTACACCCAATATAATAATTTGCAAAGAGGGAGAAAACAGTTGCATTCAAGATTTTGTAGGTAATAAACCCTTTTCTAGATGCATTTTCAAATTGAGAATGCATTTGATAAGATATGATAAGATAATTTTTTTAATGTCCAATGAATGACCAAAATAGGTCAATGGGAATTAAAGAAAAGTACATTCAGCACAATCATTTGCAAGAGTACCCAAACAAAAGTACATTCAAATTGGACAACAGTTGCATAGAATCAAATAAATTAGAAATTATGGAAGATAAATGTTATTAAGATTATATTAGCTAGATTAGATGACAATCCCCTAATGGGTGTGCTTCAACATTGTGAATATCAACAAGTTGAGGGTGCTATTGACATTGTTTCAATTGGATTGTAGAAATTATAAGGGATGGTCTTAGATATCATTGAGAAGGATCAACCACCCATTGAGAAGAAGTGGTTGATAAATATACTAATATGTAATCCAAGAAGAGACAAAAGAAGACAAAGGTGATTGAGGAACCTTTGGTGACTATGGGAGTAGTGCATGATTCATTAGACTTTAGTGAAGGTGAAGAGTTAGCAAATGTGACTTGGCAATTCATAAAGTGTTATAAGGTGGTCTGGGGTGAAGGATACTATCTTCCTTGTGTCATCACTAGGTGCTTGGGTATAAGGTATGAGTATGAGAAGCTTTCTAAAGTGTTGGATAGAGAAGAAAGTTTTTTTTATCTTGATGAAATATTTTTTATCTACTAAGCTAGTATCACTTCCATGATTTCAATGCTTTTTTTTCCAAGTATTAAATTTTAAATAAGAGTTTCATGTGTTTGATACTAAGAAATGGAAGTCATTCTTGTTGTTTGAGTCTTACCTATGCATATTTTTCCAAGTCCTAACTTTTTTATAAGAGTTTCATGTGTTTGATACTAAGAAGTGGAAGCACTTGTAAGAGGTATAGAACATATATAAACTAAATAGAGAACATGAAAAGTACTAAATAGATTATATATCTCAATAAATTATCACATAGAAAACCCTGCATTAATAAATAATCACATAACAATTCATAAACATTAAACATAACCAGAATTCATGGCTATATAAACTATGCTAAAAGGAGAAATCACACCTTATTTGATGAACTAGTCAGCATAGTTGGAATGGTTTCCCCCACATGCTCCTCTTCAATTGTATGACCCTCTGTTTGTCTTGATCTTCCCTCAATTGACGAAGAAATATCTTAAAGTACTTGCCAAAATCATTCAACCTCCATAAATATCTACAAAATCAATACAAGTCATATTTGTAGTGCATTATTTACTCTAAGATGCATTTTTATGAGAGTGTCAAAACATACTTGAATGCAATCCTCTTGGTTTTGAGAATAATTTATTGGAGTTGCGTGTCTAATATTGGATCAAATGGCCTCCCTGTATTTGAAGTAGCTACAATGAAGTCAACATTGACTTTGTTGTTTCTCCGTTGGATCAAGGGAGGTTTGATCCAAGATTAAATGGCTCCAATAAATCATTCTCTACTGAACAGGGCCAACCATGTGAAGGCAGAAGCTCTTATGCCCCCCCCCCCACTAAATAGATTATATATCTCAATAAATTATCACATAGAAAACCCTGCATTAATAAATAATCACATAACAATTCATAAACATTAAACATAACCAGAATTGATGGTTATATAAACTATGTTGAAAGGAGAAATCACACCTTATCTGATGAAATAGTTGGCATAGTTGGAATGGTTTCCCCCACATGATCCTCTTCAGTTGTATGACCCTCTGTTTGTCTTGAGCTTCCCTCAATTGACGAAGAAAGATCTTAAAGTACCTGCCAAAATCATTCAACCTCCATAAATATCTACAAAATCAATACAAGTCATATTTGTAGTGAATTATTTACTCTAAGATTCATTTTTATGAGAGTGTCAAAACATACCTGAATGAGGTTCTCTTGGTTTCGAGAATACTTTATTGGAGTCGCACATCTAATATTGGATCAAGTGGCCTCCCTTTATTTGAAGTAGCAACAATGAAGTCAACAATGACTTTGTTGTTGCTCCATTGGATCGAGGGAGGTTTGCTCCAAGATTAAATGGCTCCAATAAATCATTCTCTATTGAACAGGGCCAACAATGTGAAGGCAGAAGCTCTTATGGCCCTCTCCCCCCTCCCTTCACATCACTCTCAATTCCCCAATACCCAATCTATTTTCTACTAGAAAATATGCACTAAAAATATTCAAAACTGATAGAATGTGATTGTAAAGCTATGCAAGAAATCTAAGCTAAAATAACTACAATGTTTTTTATTTCAATTTGCTTTGAACATAAGAACTAACCGTCTATATTTCATTTTTTTCCAACATGAGTACTAAAACGTATTTCATATAAAATATATTTTATAAATAGTTATTAAAATATTGTACATCATCATTTAGTTTTAGTCAGCCTCTTCTTCTTAGCTATAAAATTCCTAAGTATTTCATCAATATCGATGTCTTCGTTCTCTGAGTGCTCTTTAAAATCTGATTGTTCTTGCGTCCTCTCACATAGAGCATGCCTATTTTGGGGGTACTCATGGGGTCATGGAGTCTGTTGTGACGAGGCATCACCTACAAAAGAAAAAAATATAAAATTTAGATGGCCAATTTTTAAATATCATTGAACTAGTTTAGTAATATTAAAAAAAACACCTGCAATGGCATTATTTACCTACTACATTGGTTGGCACCATTGGAATGGTTTCCTCCACGTGCTCCTCTTCAATTGTATGACCCTCAAGTACAACATTCTCTTCCATTGAAACCACAAAATTTATAAGGACAATCATAAATGTATAAGTAAAAAACATTAGAAGTACAAAATGTATAACTAAGAAATGATTAAGTATATGATTAAAATACAACTATATTACCGTCATGTGCCTTAGTATTAGCACCATCGTGGGGTTGCACACCAGTGGAATGGGAATGCATGGGATAACCATATTTTGGTTTCAAACCACTATCAACGCAGTACTCTCCAATACTAGTGGGTTGGTTGAAGGTGTTTCTCCCCTAATTAAAATAAAGTTGTAACACATTAAATTTATCGATGATATCAAACATGACAATATTATATTAATAATGAAAGGTCAATTTGGATTGAATTTTATTTACATTATCTTGCAAAGCGGTTCTTGGTAACTTCCCCAAGATTTTTCGGTGTTCAACTAACAACTTTATAGTCGTACTTGTAACCAATTTGGAGGTCTTCCTCCGTGGTTTCAGTACTGAACTCATCACCCTGCATTGTTGTTACACATCAAAATTACTCACTCCAATGATTACCTATTGTTTTCATCGTTAGTGTCGCAAGTGTCGCAAACAACATACTGTCATCTTGCCTATGTCGTGTCTCGAATGACATTACAAGAACACTTAAACACACCTTCAAAGACTATTTTAAGAAGGAGAAATCATTTGATGAAGAGTACAAAGCCTTTTCCATGGAAAAAACCACTTAAAAATGAATTTTGAAGGGCAACGCTCTCCTACCCACTGTCAGGGAGTGCTAGCGCTCCTTAACCTCCTTTGGGGGAGCATTGTAGCACTCTGTACACCCTTCTGGGGGAGAGCTAGGATTTTTTGAGGAAATTTTGGGCAGCGCTCCCCTACCCACTGTCAAGCAGTGCTAGCACTCATTGACCTCCTTTGGGGGAGAGTTTCAACACTCTATGTACCCTTTTGGGGGAGCGCTGGCCTGTTTGAGGGAATCTTTGACTGTTGAGGAAAATCAGGGATAAATCCCCCTCATCTCTGGAGTTAGTTGGATTCAAATATGAGGTCAAGGCTAGATCTTAGGTAATATCCACAAGTGATGGAGAAAGATCCTCAACCTATCCCAAGAATTTCTAAGGTGGTTGGGTCTCTTCAAGCTTATATAAGGAGGCCTTTTCATGGTGAAAGGGAGATGGAGAGATTGAGAGATACCTAACCTATGATCTCATAAGGAAGGGAGACATTGAAGGCATCAAACTTATGATATCATAAGGGAGATAGCATTGAAGCATAATCATTTTGTGTGTGGATTACTTGAGAAAAGGGTTGGACAAGGAGAGTTAGGAGAGGTTGTTGCACCTTCATCAAAGGTCTGTAAGTATTCTCTATTGTTCTCATTAATATATATATGTGCTTGGCCTGTTTCTTTCAAGGTTGTGTTTATTCTACATGAACTTGTCTCTATTAGATAGATCTGGTTTCGAGCTAATCTTATTAGAATATGAAGCTTGTTCTATTTTTTATTGGATTGCAGGACTTGTCGAGGAGCTTGGGGATCAAGGCTCAACTTGGACTGTGTGAGGAAAAACATCGTTAAAAAGGTACACCTTTCTTCCTCTTCTCTATACATTAGTTTAGCTAGGTTTAAAAGGATGTCAGTGACCAATTTTAACACCCTTTCTGTCTCGGTCTTAGGAGTCTAGAGCCTAAGAGGGAATCCACTTGTCCACAGGGGGATTTCCCTGTAACAGAAATTGGTGACTCCACTAGGGATCGAAGCTTTCAGTTTTGGTTTCCTTCCTTGGTATTGTTTAGACATTTTCTCACCTTTAGATCTTCTTCATACTGTGTTTTTGATTCTTAGATGTGTTGTCTTTTTATTCATCCCATACACACTGAATTTTTGGATTTTGTTGAGTTTTTGTTGATTTCTGGGCAATTTTTTGAGCTCTGAGAGGAAAAACCTCCCCTGCCTCTACTACCAGAGTGATAGAACTCCCTTACAGGATCCCAGGGAGCGTTGCAACTCGTTGGTGCCCTTGACACCAGAGCGCTAGTGTTTTTCTGCACAAAACTCTTTTAGGAGTTGATCTTAGAGTCTAATTTTTGTTGATTCTTCTACTTAGGGTTATCACCATCCCAGTGTGTCTTGTTTTTGGCCTCCAACATATTTATTTATAAGAATTCATGATGATTTGTTTGGGTTTGTGACATCTCTTTCTTATTTACTTTGAGTCACTCTTCTTCTTTCAAGATTTGGAGTCAATTTACTACTTTCTCCTTTATCTAATGGTATGAAAGTTGTTGTAAGGATTTCAAGGATATATGCACTGTTCCCTTTGATATTTGAGGTCATTTTCCCAAACAATTCCTGGTTTTTCATCATCCATTAACCTTCTCCTACCTTCACTAGTAATTTCACCAATTTTCATGCATTTTGGGTGAGTTTTTGCATGGTTTTTGGCTCTTTTTCTGAGTTTCTGGGAGGACCAACGCCCCCTTGTAGGCCATAAAAGAGCACCATCCATCCCCTACAGTGTTTTAGGGAGCATTGAAACACTCTTTACTCTTGTGTTAGGGAGAACTAGTCTCTTTTTTTAGAGTTTTTTCCTTCTTATGCTCGGTCTTTTGCAGCCTGTTTTGTAGAGATCTTTAGCTAGAGTCTGTGGTTGGTTTGTGAAATTGTTTGGATTGGTTTTTGATGGTTTTTTATGATTATCACTCCCTCTTTTATTTATTGGATCTTGAAACCTTTTTCAGGAATGTGAAATTGCCTTTTCTAGCTGCGTATTTTGTCAGGATAGTTTTGAGTGTTTTCTCTTTCTCCCTATCATTTCTTGGATTCTTCTCTACATTTTGTTGTGTTCCTTGAATGCTTGATTGGTTGAATAATCCTTGATGGTTTTTTTATTGTTAGAAAAAGTTTCTACTTGTTTTCTTTCATACCTCACTTCCTTGAGTGCATGCTTTGGTTGTCGCCCTTTTTCTTTGTGTCTTTTGCATCTGCATAGGACTCTTTATCCTGATTAAATGTAGTGGAGCATTGCATGTTTTGTATTTAATTTATATATACATCATAATCAAACAAAGAAGATAAATGCATTTTTGCTTTTGGGTAGTGAAACTAGCTTGCATTTGAAGTAGCGTAATTGCATGTTTTTTGGCATTTTGGGACATTGTGCATATGGAATGATGAATGTTTTCTCCTTATCGTAGCATATCTTTCATCGAAATGAAAAGATTGCATATTCATCTCTTTGCATAACTTTTGAGTCAGCCAAAACACCATATTGTCCACACCATTTTCCTTCTGAGTAACAACAACCTTAAAAATCAACCGCTAAACTAAAAATTGATTAGACATTTTTATATTTTCTGGTAGCAAACCTACATTAGATTAGTTGTAGGGATTTGGAATAAGTGTGAAAGATAACTTTCCAAAGCTGCAAACAAACATAGGATCTTATGTTAGGGAGCGGTGAAATTCAATTGCTACATTTTGTCCTCAGAATCCCTTCTCACACAAGGGTCAAACTTGAGGTTGCATTGAGACTAGCAGAGTTACTCACCTTGCTTTGTTGGTATTGGTGTAGATATTGTGTGTATTATGGGGGTCACTTGAAGGTATACCCACAATGATGAGTGGAATATTTTCAAGTTGATTTTGGGCTAGATACCCTACCCTTGTTCATGGATTGGACTGTCGACTGTTTCCCCAGGCATCATCATTGTATTTGGTAACCTTAGTGGCCTATCTCTTTAGGGTATTTACACAAGGTAACTGTGAAGGGGAAAGTCTTCATGGTACCCGGAATTGACATTTTCCAAACTCACTTAGGCTCCTTGGAGGGTATACCCGCAATTATGTGTGGGAGCTTGCACCAAGGCGTAATTTCGTTAAGAAGGTCATCAACGTAACTTTTCCACTCGCTCTATCTTATCCCCTTCTTACTTTGTTCCCGCGACATTGGATTTCATCACCAACTAGTGTGGTCATTGTGAGAAGATTTTGTTTGCTTGCTTACTTAATAGATTTTTAGTGTGTGTTGTTTGTTCTCCCTAGCAGAATCTTGGTTGGATCTTTATTTTTATGGCTTCAGTTCCCGGAATGACCAATGAAATAACCCCTTTTGTAGGGGAACCCTTTGTTTTTCCTTCTTATGGAAATGTTGTTCCTCCTTAAATCTCTACTTTGAGCCTTCCAAGTCTCACAATTGGGTTACCGGTATGGTTGTTTTCCACTTCGATGACCTTGAATGAAATAAGTGCTTCATATGTAAGCACACCACCCACACATCAACCTCATCTCAAATTTTCACCTTCTTCGCCCATTAAGTCTCCTTCCCTTTCTCCTTGTTCGCCTAGTGAAAGATCTAAAGAAAGTAGCCAGGTTGATCAGAAGAAGAAGAAACAGAAAGAGAAGAAGAAGAAGAACCCGAAAAGGACCAAGCCTCCAACTACATCAGATGTTGAATCCAAGCAACAAACTACTATTAATCGTACTAGGAGTGTTGATGAGGTCGACAAGATTAAAACGAAGAATCTGAAACCCAAATTCCCCCGCAGTCTTTGTAAGGGTGACCACCTTTTGAGGGATTTCCCTGGTCTTCCCAAGGTCTTAGAAATGTGGTCCTCCACGTCATTGGCCCCTGTTGGACATGTTGGTGATGCCCCGTCAACTAGTGACATTAAGGTTGGTAAGAAGAAGAGAGCTGTCAAATTTACTTGCATGTTATGTGAAGGTGATCATTACTCTCACCTTTTTCCTCATATGGACAAGGCTTCTTCTCTTTTGGAAAATCTTCAACTTCCAACTGGTTATTGTAAGATTCCCCCCAACCCATCATTAGTTGATGGAATGGTCAATCCGGTTCTATCCTCGATCAGTCCAGTTGATCAGGTGGTCAATATAGTTTCATCCTCGGTTGAACCACTAAACAAAGTAGCTAATCCAGTTTCATCATCGATCAGCCCCACTTTTCATCTGAAAAGTGAAACCCAAGTGACTGATCTAGTTTCGTCATTGGTTAGTCCCACCCTTCATCTGAAGAGTGCCAACATGGTCGATCAAACTCCTCCTCTGACGAGTGCCAAAGTGGTTTCTCTGGTCCCTTCATCGGTCAGTCTAGTTGATCATGTTGTCAATATGGTCACATCCTTAGTTGAACCAATTGAAAAAGTGGTTGATCCGATCCCATGTTCGATCGATCTCGCTCTCTCGTTAGAGAGTGCAACCAAAGCGGTCGATCTGTTTCCACCTGTCGACCCCATTATACCCTTGGAGAATAAAACCCAAGTGGTTGATTTGATCTCGTCATCGGTTGATCCTACTCTCCCCCTAGAGAGTAAACCCGATTCTACCCACGTTTTTCTCATTGATGCAGAATCTACTGTGTTGGGGAGCATTCCTCCTTCTCCTGTGAAACCCCCTCCAAGTAATGAGGCCATCGTTTTTGATTGGTGTGCGCTAACTGGACATCGTCTTCCCTCTCACATTCCTTTCCAGATTACAATACAGGTTTGTGGTCGGGACATTCCTCATACACTGATAGATGAAGGTGCGTCCGTTAACATTTTATCTTCCATTGCTTGAAAAGCTTTGGGTTGTCCTCAACTTGTGCTAGTTATGCAGAATCTGTTAGCTTTTAACAGAAGAACCAATCAACCTTTAGGGACCCTTTCTCAGTTTCCCATAACTTTGGGAGGGAAAAATGTATTTATTGATGTCATGGTAGTCCAAGACCCCTTAGATTTCTCTTTACTCCTTGGGCAGGATTATGTCTATGCCATGAAAGCTATTGTTTCCAATATTTTCCGTCTGATATATTTCCCTCACGATGTAAGGATTGTGACTATTTATCAACTTTCATTCATTGGCCCTGACTGGATTACCTCCTTAAATGGTTCTTATATGCAGGCAGTATCGCCCCCACCACATGTTAATTATGTGGCGTTGGCTTCCATGCCTTTAGTTGCCGATGAAGATGAGCCTCTCACCATAAGCTCAGTATTTTTTGACTTAGATCCGGTAGTTGACATGGTGATCTCTTCGATAGGGCTATTAGAACCAGATCTCCCTACCCTTATCGAGGTCATCGACATGTATTCCTTCAAGAGTGCTTCTCTTCCATCTAGTGAAGATCTCTTGTTATCCATGATCGACATTTGTCCCTTGACATGTATTCCTTCCAAAGAATTATCCTCTTGGAAGCCATGATCAAGTAGAGGTTACGAGCATAGTTTCTCTTCTCTGTAGCAAGCTCCTTAAAAAATTAAACAACAACTTGAGCATAGTTTTCATTCTCTGTGGCAAGCTCGTTAAAAAATGAAACAAAAATCTAGGGATTGAACTCGGAGCCTTGAGAATAGTTATTTTCCTGTGACAATCTCATTAAACAATGAAACATTCACCTCTCCCGTCAAATCGAGTCTTTCACTAGATATTGTAGATTTCGATTCGAGTCTTTAACTAGATCTCGTAGATGTCAAGTCGAGTCTTTCGTTAGGTATCATATTTGAACCTTCTTTTCATCCACCCTTATCCTTTTTCTCCATATAGTACAAAAATTGGTGACAACCTCAAAGTCAGTGAATGAATTGAAGCTTGGGGGAATGTCTCCAGCCTGTGATTACCATTCTGGACTTATGCTGCTAGATTTTCAAGGTGGGGGAAAAGTACCAACCCTCCATGGGTATCCCAACCTTTGGAAATTATGTTGGGAATTTACAAGCATTGTTTAATTTTGTTTCAAGATTGTGTAAAAATGAAACCAATACCGAGCTTAGTCTTTGTTCTTTCTCATGCTCAAAAAAACATGAGAATGCAACCGAGTAAAATTTTATCTCTTTTTCGGACTTGCATGGATACACGAAAAAGGAACCCCATGGAGTCTCATTTAATCTCTTTTCAGACTCTCTAAACATGAAAATATTGTCGAGTGATCTTGCTTCCTTTCCCACTCATTAAAAGGTTTTAAAGGGCATCTTTCGAGTGATAATTTATCTCTTTTTCGGCCTCACAAGACTAACATTACGAAAAAGGACAACACTGGAGTCGTCTTTAAGTTCTTTTCAGACTCTCTAAACATGAAAAATCACTAAGTTTACCTTCTCTTGACTCGTTAAACAATCATACATTGAAGGGCCCATATGGGACCGAACCCTTACTTCTTCCAATTCATTAAAAAGGAAGAGGAAATTACCAAAGGTGAGTTATATTGAGCATGTGTTACCCTCCTCGATCTTGTTAAATTAAAAATAGGTACTCATCTATCTGGATGGGGGGAAATTTGAAGGAAGCAAGCCAAGTTGTTTTTTGAAAACATCACAAGTCACTCTTACGGTTTCCCTTGAACACGATACTTTGTCTTTGCACACATTTTAATCTGATGAACCTCTACACTGAAACAATCCTCTGAGTTTCTTTACTCCTTTGTGTCACTCGACGAAAGTCACAGTGTCCATTGCATCATCATGTTTTGGTCCATTTCATGTTTCTACTATTGTGCCTCGGTGTTCAAGGGAAGAATCTGCCTCAAGATTCAACCATCACAAATTTCCTGTTTCAATACCCATGTCAGTCTATGTTCATTTGATCCACCAGTTTACATATCTGTGTCAGTTTCGTGTCATTGATGGGGGATACATCAAGGCCCTCCTGCGACAATTCTATTCCTGTCGAATTTAGCACATTATCTGGGAACTAGACCTAGAAACCATCTAGTACCTTGGGACCTGCATGCATCCTCGCATCCGAAAATGTGTTTACATCATCGACATCTGATTGGATGATTCCACGAATGTTCGACTTCATCTCATCTATTTGCATTCGCTAGAATGTACTAGGGTACCTTGGGAATCATTGACATCAATGGTGATTTCCCTCGCACTTGTTAATGGTTTACCTCATTGATCGGTAATCAAGTGCTTTCTTCCATGTTTGACATCAGGACATCTATTCACATGGTTAGATTCATACTCCATCAGGATCGGTAAGAGGACCCTGGGTTGAGTAATCACTCTGATATATACTTTGCCTAGGTTGCAACGAAGTTTCTCTTGAAAATTGACACATATACTATCACATAGATCCACTTTGTATTGGTCCATGGTTGTGTCTTGTCATCTCATAGATCCACTATGTATTTCTCGTGGCTACGATCAGTTCATGTCATGGAAGTATAGATCCACATTGTATCTTCAGTGGCTATACCTTTTTGTCAATATAATTATGGATCTGCAGTGTATCTTATGGTGGCCATACCTTGAAAGTATTTATCACTCAAGCATAGGTATGCCTTCCTTGGGTTTGAAACATTTCATAATATTTGTTTATGGTTGTGTGCAACTTCTACCAGGTTCTCCGCATCTATACCCTTGCTCGAAAAAGTCTACAAAGTACTTCAGTCAACAGTTTTTTGTCTTCTAACTTCGCACTTTGGGGGTCAATCTGTTACACATCAAAATTACTCACTCCAATGATGACATATTGTCATCATCGTCAGTGTCGCAAGCGTCGCAAACAACATATTGTCATATTGCCTATGTCATGTCTTGAACAACATTACAAGAACACCTTCAAAGACTATTTTAAGAAGGAGAAATCATTTGATAAAGAGTACAAATCCTTTTCCATGGAAAAAACCACTTAAAAATGAATTTTGAAGGGCAGTGCTCCCCTACCCACTGTCAGGGAGTGCTAGTGCTCCCTAACCTCCTTTGGGGGAGTGTTGTAGAACTCTATACACCCTTCTTGGGGAGCGCTAGGATTTTTTGAGGATAGTTTGGGAAACACTCCCCTACCCACTGTCAGTGAGTGCTCTTGCTCCTTGACCTCCTTTGGGGGAGCGTGGAAACGCTCTATGTACCATTTTGGGGGAGCACTGGCTTGTTTGGGGGAATCTTTGACTGTTGAGAAAAATTAGGGATAAATCCCCCTCATCTCTGGAGTTAGTTGGATTCAAATTTGAGATCAAGGCTGGATCTTAGGGAAGATCCACAACTAATGGAGAAATATCCTCAACCTATCCCAAGAATATCTAAGGTGGTTGGGTCTCTCCAGGCTTATATAAGGATTCCTTCTCATGGTGAAAGGGAGATGGAGAGAATGAGATATACCTAACTTATGATCTCATAAGGAAGGGAGACATTGAAGGCATCAAACTTATGATCTCATAAGGGAGATATCATTGAAGCATAATCGGTTTGTGTGTGGATTACTTGAGA
The DNA here is from genome assembly GCA_009831015.1 of Picea engelmannii. NCBI lineage: Eukaryota > Viridiplantae > Streptophyta > Pinopsida > Pinales > Pinaceae > Picea > Picea engelmannii. The sequence goes on from ML785407.1 coordinate 112,615, forward strand.
AAAGGTTTGGACAAGGAGAGCTTGGAGAGGTTGTTGCACCATCATCAAAGGTATGTAAGTATTCTCTATTGTTCTCATTAATATATATATGTGCTTGGCCTATTTATTTCAAGGTTGTGTTTATTCTACATGAACTTGTATCTATTATATAGTTCTAGTTTCAAGATAATATTAGTAGAATAGGAAGCTTGTTCTATCTTTGATTGGATTGCAGGAATTGTCGAGGAGCTTGGGGATCAAGGCTCAACTCGGACTGTGTGAGGACAAACATCATTAAAAAGGTACACCTTTCTTCCTCTTCTCTATACATTAGTTTAGCTAGGTTTAAAAGGATGTTAGTGACCAATGTTAGCACCCTTTCTGTCTTAGTCTTAGGATTCTAGAGCCCAAGAGGGAATCCACTTGTCCGCAGGGGGATTTCCTTGTAAAAATTGCATAAGAGTATGTATTTTTAATGTTATTGGATGCAATTAACTAAAAGTTTGAAGGCGATAGAAATAAGATATTTGGGTACTTACAATTCGTGACTACAACTTCAAGTAGCTTCCCTGGACTAGCCTATGCTGGCCACATTTGGAAATCCTTGCTTTTGTTTCCTTTGAAGTGTCAGTCAACCTATCATCAAAATTTTCAAGTATGTTAATACATACAACACTTTTATTTAGATCTAAAAAAATTAAGGTATTGAATTGAAATTGTAATTTACCTTATGGGACCAATGGGTGTTTTTCCTTCATCTGCCAATTTCTTCTCTTGTATTTCCTCAATAAGGGCCTTCCAATCGTGATATAGGTGGGCATCAGTGGCCATCCACCTTTTCCAACTGGCTCAAAACAATTTTCTGGCAATTTTGGTAATTTACTATTTTTAGCAGTTTTTAACTTCCGGGGCCATTTTGAGGGCCTAAATGAAGGTTTTTTGGGATTGAGCTTCTCAATGATAGTCGAAGGCATGATTGAGCCCCCAAAATGAATCTCCTTGAGGATACCTTTCCAACGGGCTATCATGCACCTAAAAAGGAGATTGTATTCAAACGTTACGACCCCGAGAAGTTGATGTACTAAGTTACCCAAATGGGGCCCACATGAATTTTGGCGCTTCATATCCTAGGGTTAGGTTTTTGGATGTATAGGGTTTTTGGCATTCATGTTTATTGTAAAAAGGCCTGAAGATCCTCATTGTAATCATCTTCTTACAAATGATCACAGCTGTCACATCTCTTCTCAGAGATAAGCCGCCACCATTCCAGCAAACTTGTTTCTGTTGCATTTTATAGTTTCATCTTATTTCCTTATTGAATATAAAACAAATTTTACTGTATCTTTGTTATTTTGTGTTAAGAACCTGTTAATAATCTGTAGTCATTTCATTCTGCTCATAAAATATGGATCAACTCCCTTTCTAGAATCATTAGAGGAAACTCATACCTATTTTTTTGTTTCAAGTGCTTCCTATAGGTTTCCAGTGTATATTGTAAATATTGGCTAGTTGCGGTAGTGGCCAAGGTTTTATTAAATGTGTCTTCACAAAAAGGGATTTCAAGATAATCCATCAATTATTTTTTGAGGTTGGAATTATGGGAATTCCACCTCTCCTGTATGGTGGGCCCAAAAATCAGCAACGCCTTGTTCTCTAAGACCCTATAAAAAAATTTGTTCCGTACATGCAAAAAGGGTATATGATTATTAATATAAAAATAATAATTTAGATGATTTATGTTTGTCTACATAGAGAACATGAAACAATTAAATTTTGAAAATTACCTAGGACTTTAACTTGCTTTAATGGAATCCCTTCCTCGTTGACCATAAATGTGCCATTAAGGGTCCCCATGTTGGTCAAACGTCTTTCTTTAGTAAAATCAACCATATAGTTGATCAAATCATCAACCTCATCTCTGTCACCACCTCTAGAGCCTACTTGTGTGGCTTCCTGGGGGTGTGTGTCGTGGCTCCCACCTAATGGTGTGGAAGGTGGAGATCTGAATAGATGTGTCCTGGAAGGTATACGAGGGCCTGCGTCAGTACCCTGTGGCATCTGTGCAGCGCCACTACTATCGACACCATGCATGTCAGGGTTAACAGGATCCAAAAATATCTATATAATAAATAAAACCTTTTTTCGTTTAGATAATGTACAAGTTAAAAATCAAGATTTCATAATTGATGTTATGAAATAAAAATAAAACCACTTGAAATTATGGTTATTACTTTATATTTTTTAATCCTTGTCATAACTTCTTTGATAATTTCTTCGACTTCAGGAGTTTGATCTAGAATGTCTAACAAGTGATCCAGTTCCATGTTCGCTTGATTGATATTTTTTTTTATTTATACCATAGGGTCAAGGGATGCATACAAATCCCTTTCGCTGAGTGAATCATCATCAACATCATGGTCCGTTGAATACATATTTCAACAAAATAAATGTTATTTCAATTATGTAAACAAATAAAATAATTGATTGCCACAGAAATAAAATGCACATTAAATGCAATTAGAAAATTTTGTTCGTTTACCTGTTCTAAGGCTATTGATTTACCATGATAATCCTTCCACATTACAATAAAATTAGAACCATGATCATGATCATGAGAAATAAATTCAAATGTATGAGAAATAAAGTTTGTTCATGAATACACGTGGGACAAAATCATGGCATTCTAAAAACATAAAAGTAAAGAGTGACTAAAGAACACATTGAAAGTCATAAAATATAATAGTCATTGTTTACAGGTTGGGTAAAATAGTATACATATCGCCCCCATAATAGCAACATATGTATCTATTCGATTCAAATTGTAATCAATCAATAACTCTTCCCCTGCATCTATTGATTTTACTGCACATATGAATACACGGTTTCCTTCACGCCCCTCAAATATGCAATTGGGTTGCTTATTTGTGGTTGTGGGTCATGTACTATTTATAAACCCTGCAATATTCCCCGCTTATTTTGGCCTTTCATCAATATATATAGTTGTTCCTTTATTTTGATCATTGTCTTTTAGCTGTATATAATTTGCAGCCAATCCATATCTTCACATATTTTTTGTATATTGGACTAGTTGTATCCAATCTTTGTAGATACAACAGGGTCCGACATACTCCATCAATTTAGTTAATCCAATGTAACCGACCTATATTCCATCCATGGAAAATAGCCCCAAACCCTGTAATGATGATGGAGCAATCCGGTATACCCTTTCGTTTACACAAAAATCAGTGTTTATTTCAGGAATATCCTTGGGTACCTGTCATTTCACTATATTTTTGTACCTCAAGGGAATCTTGATGTCATCTATGATCTCATGATCATAAGAACATGATCCTCCTTTCACAAGAAAAAATTCTATGCGTCTATGGAATTTTATTCTAATCTTGTCACCTCTAGTTGATCTCCCCTTATTAGACCTACTAGATGTATCACTTTCCTCTATTCTACTTGAACTTCCCTCATTCAATGAATATAGATCTGACAAGTACATGTTTTCTTGTACGTCCTATAACACCATGAAATGAGAGAAACAATCAATTAGTGTCCTATAGAAAATATATAATTAAATTGCATAGATAAAACACTTATTTTTAAACAAAATTGTTCCAATGAATTGTTTTCATATGAACAATATCTCAGTACCCAACCATACACATACAGTGTATATGCAAGAAGGCATAGTGGTCTTTGTTCCCCTTTGTCAAAGTGTCATTTAGGACATTCATCGAAGCCTGTGCATCTCTTTGAAAGATGTTCTTTTGGAACAATGTGAAGGGACAATTTTGATGACTGGTTATAAATTAGTTTAAACATTCTAATTTTTGGTTCTTTTTGGAGTTTTTTGGACATATTATTCTGGTCGAAAATTGTTGGATCTTGGCTAAACATATATAATTGGAGATAAGGATGTTGTTGCTGAGTGGCCAATTTGCATTAAAGAGGGATCATTGGAAAATATTAAGGCATGGAATCTAATGAAAGGTTATCATGAGGTGAAGATGTCAGTATGGCATGCATTAATGGTAGGGATGACATTCATTGTCACATTTAAAACTCACCCAAGCAATGATAAAATTTGGGGAAAATGGTGCATGGTTTGATTTGTTCAAGGATGAACCTAATGCAATGGTGATTGCATTGTAATAATGTTTCCAACATGGAATAAAACACTATAAATGACTATGGGACATGGTAGCAATTTCAATAAAATTCTTGAACATGTGGGAAGATCCTAGAAATTATGGGTAAAATTTTATTATCATATCAAATGATGACTTGGAGTATGTTCCTTTCTTTATGAACAAAAAGTGTGTTTATGCATTGTTGGATCCCAATAATAAAGAAGTGTTTTGACAATGTCAAGTGAACAATAGACTCAAGGCATTTTTTTGTAACTAAGGAGAAATTCAAGGTGTTATTGTAATGATATTGGTTTTGATACAGTCAAATATGATCGATCCATCTATTATCTATTTAAGCAGAAAATGAGAGTATAAAAATATTGGATCATTGGGGTTTGATCCCCCATGTACATGATATGTCACTAGTTTCATGGATGAACTCTTAAACACTTATTTGTGCCTTCACCATTCTTATTCTTCTTTTGTTTTAGGTATGATGTATTACATGCCACAATAATCAATGTCACTGAGGCAAGTGATCTCATCATCTATAGTAGATTCTTATATATCCCCTAGGTTTATGAACATAATATGAGCAAAACAAGTGGATCTCTTGTCAATTCCTAGATGTGTACGTCAAAACAGGTTGAGGAAAATGGTGGAGTGGAAACTTCAATATTCCTTTATATTGCTTGATCAATTATAGGATGAGGCACCAACAAATCTCAAAACCTGGTTTCATTTTTTGTTTACTCTGGATGGAAGGTTGTTGGGTTTATCCAACTTATGTGTGTCTAATGATGAATGATTCCTTTGACAGAAATGGATTATTGACAAATTATTAAGGACATTATACTAACCATACTAACCATGCAAGTGTTTGATAGTAAGGAGAAACATGTAAGTGGATGTAAGAAATCATAAATTCTATTAAGGACACAATACTAACCAAAGTGTTTGATTTTATTATTTGGATTTTCAAATGGGAGGCCTTTGAATGTTTGAGAACTCAACAAAGGACATTGAGCTAGAAGCTCCTTATTAGGTTGCTTCAGGACATCATAAGGCATGATGGTGTGTCGGTAATGATCATTGTTGAGATCTAAAGAGGGATATTTTAAGCAACAAGGTGAGTAAGGTAGAAAAAATAAGGGATAATATTGCTTCCAATATGATCACCATTTATGTTGATGCTTAAAATGGGCATTGCCGAAGTTGTCCTTATTGTACAATTGAGCTAGCCAAACTTAACATTGAAACATATATCCATGATTGCAAGCACCAATAGTCTCAAGGTCAATAGATGCACTAAAAATATTATTATAACAAAAAACAACAACTTCAGTTAAGTAACACAATAGGCCTTTCAAGAATTCAATCAGTGAGTAGAACATCTATTTTAATTTTTTAGAATGGATATCAAAAAAAAATCTTGGTGAATGGATACAAGAAAGAGATAAAGAGAATAACAATGAGTAATCCAGCTAGTTTTGCATACAAAATGTACTTTTATGCATTATTATTGCAACAACTCAGAGCTTATAAGAAGATGATTTTCTTTCATACGGATTGACAATGGAAATAAGGGTATGCAACTGCATTGTTTGTAGAAATTTTCATCTTGGAATAAGGAATGTTGTGCTTACTATTCTGGCCCAAAACAAGGTATTTATTGGCAGTATTCTTAAGTTGTAGTGCCAAGGATATTCCCTTAGAATATTTCTAGGACCATTTAACATTTCTTGTAGTATATTTAGGACAAAATTAATGGGAGCAACAGCCAGGAATAAATGGTTGTCATTAATACATTGGGTGAATATCCAAAAACACATAAACAAGGTCTAATTACCTTGAGAAGTGTCCAAGCATGATTTTTCTAGTGTAAAGCCCTTTCTTGAAAGGATATTATTTGGTTCTTATAGAGAAGAATCATTGCATGTATTAATGAGAACCCCACTATCTTGGCATCCAAATCCACTTTTGGAGGAGCTTCTAGCATATAAGTAACATGTGACAAAAACACTTTTGTAGGGTTTGTTAAGAGGAACAAGGAAACAAAATCCATGTTTCTATAAAAGGGAATGAAATCTATGTTTCTATAATCCATAAAACCAACTATTCATTGGAAAATAAATTTATTGATATAGTTAATGGAGCTCTTCCACCTTAGGGGTTCTAGGTATCCTTAATGTTGCGAGATCAATTTTAATATGAACTTCATGTTAATGAAAAATTCAATCTATTATTTTGAATAAAAACCTAAGATACAAGTTTCTATCATAAATTAAAAGCTAGGTTACAAGTTGTTAGAAATAATAAATTTAAGTTAAAAAAACTAATAAAAGAAAACAATGTGAAACAAAATAAATGTATTTTCACATTATTCACAATAATTATCCAAGGCAATCTTTTCATAAACAAATTGAAGTAAAATAATCATAAAAACTAGATGGTGAATACCCCTTCGAAAATCAATATCTAGACTATCAGAAATAAATATACATACATGGTTATGTCAGTCTTTTAAAAAACATTGAATAAAAAATTTATAATCATAAATCAAATTGAGAAATATGGGCTTAAGAAGAGAGAACACTTATTTTCACCTAAATTATTAACTTTGATTAGAAACCATCAGATCAATGGGACACAATGTTGGCTGGAAAACCCCGAAACCAATTCCATTAGAAACAGACTCAATTCTAAGGCCTGCTAAGGAGAACAAACAAAACAAGCTAATTAATCTAGGAGTCTAGGATGAAAACAAACCTTCTCACAAAGAATCACTAGTTGGTGATGGAATCCAACATCGGAGGATCGATGCATGAAGGGGATGAGTTTCTACGAGTTTGAAAGTTACGTTGACAACCTTCTTAACGAACTAACGTCCTGGTGCAAGCTACCTCACCGAGTAGTGGGAAACCATCCAAGGAGTTCGATTGAGTCTAACCAACGTTGATCCCAGGTACAATACCGCCTTCCATCTATTGTCACCTTGGGTAGGAAGTCTAAAATATTATGGTCTCTATGGTACCACCTACTATACCAAAGCAGAGGGGGGACAATCAACAGTCTGGTTTGCACGTAAGGGCAAGGTAACTAAGCCCAAAACCACTTTGAGATATTCCTCATAGAGATGGGTTGCTCCCAAGTGATCCCCATAATATGTTCAACCACTACACCAATACCAACAAGGTAGGGTTGACTACTTTGTTGGCCCCAATGCGACCTCATGCTTGACCCTTGTGTTAGAAGGGTTTTCCAAAGTCAGTTATATAATAATTGGATTTCACTCCCTAAATCAAATCTCTATGTTTTTTTAGTAGCTTTGGAAAGTTATTCTGACAATCTTATTCCAAATATCTACACCTAAGCTAAGATGGGTTTGAATATCCCTAGAAATTAGAGTTGCTAGATAATTTTTAATTAGCACTTGATTTTAGGTTTTTGTTACTCAAAGGAGTGGTCGTGAAACTGATGCCATTTCGACTCGACTCTTTAAACCATGCAAGAGGAAAATGAAATGCAATAATTTCAAATTCAATGAAACCTAGCTATGGGAAGAAGCAAGAGGTTTTAATCAAAGAAATAATTTCTTGATTAATTACTATGTGTGCACTGCTAATGACAAAAAATATGAGCTAATTATCTAGATAAATGGAAGCAATCTTGCAATATATTTCAACCCATTTCATTTTGATACAGATCAATCAAAAATACCATTAAAATATAAAATTATTAAAATGGAAATTCACATTGAAAGAAAACAATAGTCATGAGGATAAAACCATAAGGCTCTTGTCTAATTAGGATCCTTTTACTTCACTTAGATGTCCATCTACTTGGGTTGGAAAATACCTATGCATCCAATGCTTTAAATAAGTAAGCAACATTATGAAGTTGGATGGCTAATGAATTTCCATAGGTCTCTTCGTGTATTTGTGGCTACTTTAACATAGTTCAGACATGGAATCATTAACCACCATATAGAAGCAAAAAATATGGATAAAGGATAAATTATTCATGGAGGATCGAAGTCAAACTTTAAAGGTGACCAAATGGAGAAGTGTGCGGCATCTTAAGTTATGGGGTGCAAAATTGTTTCATAAATCCTTTTATACTCACATAATTCTTGTTACACCAAAATGTAGTAAATTACATATCCCAATGAATTTCATAATCACTTCAAGAGCTATTTTGGTCAAGTTGGGCCCATAATAGATGAATTTATTCACCCAATGAAGAGTACAAAGGTGTATTTAGAGTAATTTCAAGCACACAAATTATACATGGTCTAATATTTGGCATGGGACTATGTTTCCTCCTTTAGAAACTCTATAAATGGAATCTTCTATTATGCTAAACAAGTCATTATTACACAATTTATTTGTGGTGGTGAAAGCACTCTTTCTTTATTCTATTGAAGTCTCTATTTTGTAGTATATTTCACAGCTTTGAAGACATCCTTCTATTACACTACTAGATTCTCTATTCTATATTCACTTCATTGTGCTGTAAACACTCTTCTATCAAGATACAAAGGATCTATCCAATATTTTATTTAATATCCTTAAAACAATTAGATTTCTGCTATAGAAATCATAGCTCCACTGTAGGGTCATTGTTTTGAAGCTTCCTTCCCTCAACTACAAAAATATATTCTATAGCAGCATGAATCCTATAGTAAATGATTGAATTCAATTTCCCCTTCTTACACCATTTAATTACCATGAGTGGAAATCAAATATGTTATTTTGTTAGGAGTAGATGCCTATTTAGAATCATGATGGGGATTAAATTTGAACCTATACTAGATGATGAAAATAGGAAGTGGTTTAACATCTGTGATGAAGCCTATGGTTTATTATGTCTCTCCATCTCTCTTGATATTATTTTCCACATTACATTTGTTAGTTTACCCAATCAAATATGGACTACTTTGGAAGGATTATTTGGGAAGCATGATGTGTTAAGAGGACACCACCTAGAGAAGGGGATCATTATATTGAGCCTAGGAATTTTTTACACCATCCAATAATTTATCACCAAGTTAAAATCATGAGGCTACAATTGAGGCTATGCAGGATTGACAAGGAAGATGAATAATTTGTTCTGTCCATTCTTGCCAAATTTGGACCCAATTACTCCATTTTCATTTCCACATTCCATGCCACCAAGAATTCTTTCAGAACTACTTGGAAGATGGAATACCTTCATGATTTTGTTGTTGTGCTGACTAGGGAGAAAGATAAGTTTATACACATGTATGATTTAAAGAAATCCAAAGAACATTCCCTTGCTGCAAACTGGGGCACTACGGAGTCCTTGAAATCCTCAAACAGTGTTACAAACAAAATCAGAGAAATGAAGATATAAAAAATGACCATTAACAAGCAAAAAAAATTGAGAGCTACCAAAGTTCTGGAGCTAGTTCACAGTGATCTAATCAGTACATTTCCTTGGGCTTGTTCGCTAGTTCACTACTTCTCTTGGTTGGGATTTGCCTTCCTATAGCATTTGTTTCCTAAAGAAATGTAACATAGATGTTGAAAAAACCAAGAATTCATGTACAGAGTGTTAGCTATTGAAAATTTAGGGCTTCCAACCAATGGGATTCTACAGGAAGATTGGTCTCTACCACAAATATATTTTACTCACTTACCAATGATTTTGGTAGCATTTCTCAAGCTTTGATTTAGAGTTCCAATGTCACAGCTTTGGCTATGCTCTAGATAGAATGTGGTGAGGTGAGATAGGGCTCCAATGTCGCAGCTTCGACTCTTCTTTGGATAGAATGTGGTGACGTGAGATAGGGTATCAACGCAGAGTTTCGATCAGTAAATGAATATTGCAGTGAGGTTATATGACGTTGAGGCAATCAAAATGCATCAGTGATTATGAGGTGAGGCCACGGGCATGATATTTAACAATGGATTGGGTTTTTTTTTTTAATTTTGGATATATATTTATATATTATATATTATATATAATATGTAATATATAATTATATTATATAATACAACATTATATAACAATGTAATTAATGTTAATTATACAACTATACAATTATACAATGATGTTATTATGTTAATTAATGTTAATTATATAATTATATCTTCAGTGCCTAAATATAAAACAACAATCAATATTATCATGGTCATATGTAAAATCCATACCCTCATAAGGGTACTCCTCAATGTGGATAAGTAGATGCTCCAAATCAACAAGTAAAGATATGGTGAAGATGTTAACCACAGTGTCACAACCTCCATGACTCATCAAATCTCCCCATCACTACATCCTAGGCTCCTAGGTCCCTCCCGATCAAACTAAATAGTGTGATATAAGCATTGAGATTCTCTCAAAGAATAAAAAAGTATACCTAGGAAAAGTTTAACCCCACTTTGTCATCAACAAATCGTCAACTTCCTCCTAATTAGAATAATTAGTAACATTTGGGCCCATCCAAAATGTGTTCCCTCTATAAGTCTCTCCCCCATTAGCATATGGTCACCCAAGACAACATGTGGTCCATAAGATCCAAATATTTTCACTACCATGGTCACCATAGCTCACATATCCTTAGACTAGATCACACCAATAGGGATGGCAATATCAACTTTCTTCATCCCTAACTCATAGTGAGCCTTGATCAATTCCTCCAAGGTCCTACCCCCTCCTAGTTGGGGCCAACTATATCCTACCTCTTCACGGAAGGGAAAACCAATCATGAAATAGATGCCTAGTAGTGCCAACTCTAGACATTTTCCCTAAATCTCAAAACACTCCTCATCAAGATCCCAAAACCTAGTGATCCTCCTTAATAACACCTCATTAGCACACATAAAAGGGTTTTGAACTAGCTTCAATACCCCATACCATGCAATATGCCTCCCCACTTCTGGTTTCCCAAGCACATCATTCCATAGATCCTTAAAATCTCTCTCCCTCCAGTAAATAGGCTCATTTACCAATCAAAATCAAAGGGAAAAACCACCATCAATACTACACATATAATAGTTTATTTATTGTGCCATCTATGCATAATGTTTCCTCATAGGTGTGCACATTGCACAATTTTCAATCCAAAAATTGCACATTGTCCTTGCATGGGGGTATTGACCTTCACACTACACAATGCACAATTATCTCTTGAATAGTTGCATGCCATGTCACTATTTTCATAGTAACTTCATGCAGTTAGCTAGTTGACCCCTTGTGCGACACAGGAAAATAATGATGGAATAGTTTTTCACTTGCATTGTTGTTTCCTCTAACCCTATATGACCTTACAGAAACCCTAATGGTATTTTATAAGGGTCATACAAGCATAAATCTAGGAAAATGAATGGACAAAACTAAAGAGGAGGTCAAGACCCTCTTACCTGGTGATTACTAAATTGAATTCTAAAAGTTGAGTTGGCCACAATAAGATTTGAAAAATCTAGGCCATTTATTTCATTCCAAGCCCTATTAATAATTTAACCCTATTTTTTCTCTTTTCTCTTATGGGTGCTCACAATATTTTAATTTAGTGATGTCTCCACCATTGAATTCGTTGTCCCAAAAACTTCAACATGTTTCAATTTATTTCTTATGATTAAGTACTTCGTCTCAAAGCCATTTTTTCCATCAAGTTCTTTTTGTTTAACTAAGAGCTCACTCTTTTGTGTTTTCTTCACCATTGATTTTATTTTCATAATCACTTATATGTTGTGGTGTTGGTTTCATGTGTGCAAGTGCTCCACCTAGTACCCATTATTTTTTTTTTTTACTTTTATTTTTTCATTAGGATCATGGCCACACTTTTAAGTATACTTATTCAAACTGTAATATAGATAGAGCAATCCCCATGTATATGTTGCATTTTTTTATTTTTTTCCATTCTCTAAATATTTCATTAGGACCCACTCTACTCAATAAAGGAGTTTATGCCATCCATATTGCATTTCTCCCTTTATCGATGGCAGTATTCCACTTACATGGGTTTCCCCAAGTTAGAACCATGTTGGCCCTTGGTTATGGAAGAAAGAGAAGATTAAGGAAGAAAGGCAAAGTGTGAACTGCGCGGAAGAGAAGTTGACTGAGACTGGGTCGAAGTGGCCAAAAGAGAATAAAATAAAGAGCCAAGTAAGAGAAAGAAATCCATTGGAAGAGGATATCTAGGATGATAGATGTTGGCCCTTGACCAAGTTTTGGGATAATCTTGGTCATGTTGACCTATTTTGGGACTTCGACGGCCTGTCAAAGGAGGAGCTCATGGCGAAGAAAAGATCACAGGACCTCAACCCACTTTTGGGTCCCTTTTGGGTTTTGGGGAATATGTAATGGGATTGGGATGTCAACCCATGGGTTTACCCATGCTTAGGACCACTTTTGTAATGTATAAATAAGTAGCTAGGCGATGTAAGAAAGGGCCAATGAGCTAAGTGCTAGTATTGTATCTGTGTGATGGAAGGATTGTAAGTGCTTTGTGCCTGTGAGAGACTTGTAGAGATAAGTGCAAGTGATTGTAATAGATAGTGGAAGACTATGTGTTGGAACACAAGGAAGAAGGATCTAGCGAGTTGCGCAGATCTTCTGTCCTGTGCAGAGTAAGGGTTTTGAGGCTCTGTGCTTGTAACCTATTAAGAAGCTAATAAATAAGAAGAGTTGGTGGATGTAGCCCCAGGGTGGGGGTGAACCACGTAAATATTGTGTTGTATTTCTTTGTGTTTGTCTTAATGTGTTTATATCTTCTTTACTAAGTGCTTTGAGATGATTAGATAGATCTGCTTATGATGAGTTCTCATCATGGATGTAATGTTAGATCTGATATATAAGAATATACTCAGTGCTTGATCTACCAGATTTGATCTACTTCTTTATGCTAAGTTCTTGAATACGGTAGATTGTTGTAAATGTTGCGAAGTCTTGTTTTATCAGTGAAGTGGTTATTGGTTTCATATTAAGAAACTAAGAGTGCTCAGTGCTTCATTAAGTAATATAATCACAGATCTGTGTCCCAGCTAAGGTTGCAGACACCTGAGTCTTGCAACCACCCCTACCTTTACCTCGGGTGAGACTTCATCTGCTTCACAGGTGTTGCCGAAAGGACCAGTAGTTAGGGTTTATTTGGTGTGTTGTTGTAGCGTTGAACCCTGGGACTGACCCTGTGCCAAAAAATGGTTCCATTGCTGGGACTGAAACTATGATTGCTGGGAACTGAGGAAGAAGAATCTTTTTTCAAAGAGTCATCTTGAAACTATGGAAGCTCTGTGCATAGATATGTTGCCCTAGTGCACAACATTTTACTCGATTTATAAAGCTTTGTGATGAAAGAAAGAAGCTCGATCTGAAGAAAAGGGGTCGGATCTGAAAGAAATAAGCCCGATATGAAGAAAAGAACCAAGATCTGAATGCTTTATGCTCTAAGAAAGGTAAAAGTGGAAATTTCTTATTAAAAGAGGTAAGATTTGCAAGCTTTGTGCTCTGATAAAAGGTAAGAATAGTAGAAAATTTCTAGATCTGAAAGCTTGTGCTCTGTAGAAGTAATATAAGTGGAATTTTTTGCTTCTAGAATATGGATCTAGGTATGTTTAATAGATTTTTTCCTAGCTTAATAGATGAAATAAGGTTTGATATGAATATATCTGACAAGAATAGTGAAAAATATGTTATACAGATGCATAGAAAGAATGTTTGGACTAACAAATGGATGTAGGATCCTAGAAATAATTTATTGCAGGTTAGCTAACATTATCCTAGTGCACAGTACAAAAGGGGTTGGGGATCATTTAAAAAAAAGAGAGGATTAACCCTCTATTACAGCTACAGAAAATTGGGACATCTGGCTAAGGAATTCCCTGGTGGAAGACCTAGTTGTCTTTGTTGTAAATCTCTAGACCATGAAGTGTTGGATTGCCTTAGAATGAATGCTAAGCTTGAAGGAATGAATCTGAACCAAGGAAACCTTAAGGAAAATACAAAAAATCAGACTATGGAAGAACCCTAGAAAGAATCAAAGAAGGTATTGCTATAGATGACAGGAACCTTGAATGATCACCGACATGTTAGGTTATCAGAGATATTTAAAGAAAAATAATGCATCGAAGAAAGAATAGGAGACTTCGACATTGAATATGTTCTGGATGAGGAAACATAGGTAAATATTATGACAGAATGAACTTGAGAACTTTTAGGGAAGCCTTCTATGATTCCATCACTAGGAGGAATAGGGTTATTCAGAGGAAAACTGGTAAACCTGTGTGGAAGTCTCGCTCAACTACCTATGAGTGCTAATGGAACCTCGACAGAAGAAGATTTTGAGATTATTAAATTTATTGAGGAAAATTCCCCGTTTACCATGTTATTAAGAAAACCTTGGATGGATATCGATCAAGCCAAAAATAAGGAAGAAGAAGAAGTCTTAGAACAAAAGAAACAAGAATTAAAAGATTTCATGACTAGGAAGATCTCACAATTGATTGAAGAACAAGAGGGCATATCGAAGCTACTTCACAATAGAGACCCTGATGTCGAAGCTACAAGAAAACCAAAGGACTCACAAAATACTGAAGCATATGTCCTAGATAAAGAGGAAATGTTACCCCTGAATCCTAGGAAAGAATCTGAACAGTGTGCAGTGACTATGTTAAAAGAATATAGGAATCAGAACGGAAAAAGACAAAACAAGTTGAAGATTACTGGAGAGAAGGCTAGAAATATAAGTAAGAAGAGGGATAAGATTGAAAAGTTACAGAAGGCCCTAGAGGGGGCATCGCAGAAAGAAAACTTGCAGAATTGGAGCTTCGTCGGGATATCGGAACAATGACCTATGGCACTTCGCCATGGTGAAGCAATATATCCATTGGGACCGATATATCCATTCGAATTCTACTCCAAACGAACATAAAGGCAATAAAGATTCGTCATCAGACCATTGGACTGCACCATAACGGACATAACAACGTTAATGGAAGATTGATACCTGTTGCAAGCAAACCGTTACCGAGTTTCATATTTAGTCTGTCGCACCTTGCACTGAGGACACTTTTGCCAACTGAGAATTTGAGCCCACAGATTGAGATTATTTTGCACAATGATCATCGCCTTGTTACCATCTCTTTCATTGTAGTATCTGACTTAATCCTGAACCCGATCTAGTTAACCCCGAGCTTGTATGTCGGACGAGCTCAGTGTTGCAGAGAAAGTTGTTGAAGAAGTTCTAATAAACTTGTTAGCTGAGAAAGTCATGTCGAAGCTAGGGTTATCTATAGGTGTACAAGCTTCATCCACAAGAACCATGCAAGAATCGCCCTCCACTACTCAAGACGGACCGTCCCAACTGGTCGATGAGAAGCGAACTAAGCACAAGGATGATCTCGTGAATGCTAAATTGATCTCGAGCATCCTACCTACCTACATTCCACCCTTGAGCAGTGAAATTAATCGAGATAGTGTTCCTAGAGACTTCGAGTACCCCTTAGTCACGACGTACCTACTGAAAGGGATACGCGTAGTTCACATAGACCAAGATAATATTGCAGTGTTGAAGTTTAGTGACTTCAATATCAGTGACAAGAAGTTCTACAGTATGCTCACTCCATACAAGTACCTAAAAAAGACAAAGGGAAAGAATTCAAAGATCGTCCCTCAGTCATGGACCCATAACCTCTCGCAGTCCACATTGTTGAACGTTATGAAGATCCCGCACTTTAGCATACACCAGGAGGTGAATGCATGCATCAAGTTGTTTTTTTCTTGTTACCATGGCAGATATCTATGGTTGAACCATCACATAACAGTGGATCCAACGTTGATCAATCAGATCATGGGCTTAAGCATGCAAGGCCCTGACTCGCGGGATTTTTACCCTGGAAAAACCATAGATAGAGCATTAGCGCAGAAGATCAAAGAGACCTATGGTGATGTTGAGAAAGGAACGTGAGGCTACAAGGTAGCCTCTATCCATAATGGTGCAGTGTGCCTTTCCTGTCAAGTAATTGTTGGAAAATTAGTTCGCAAGAACCAGCCCACCCAAGTGACCAGATTCGTAGTCGACCTTGCAGGGAAGTGCACGGAGGGTGTACAGATGAATTTGGCACAATACCTCATAAACTAGTTGGAACTCGACTGCAGGGAAGCGTAGGACTAAGGGTATGAGTTCCAATTCAACTGGATTTTCATTCTGATCGCATTTGTCACATGGGAAATTCCGGAAGGTGTGACCTTCCTGGACATTGAGCCCTTTGAACCATTGGCCACAAAGTTCAGAATGTTGGGGTACTCAAACGACATGAATAATAAATGGAAGTCGAATTCTGTGTTTCACACTTATTACAACTAGTTGATGCTAGCCATCCAATTTGAACCACGCATGACCCCAAATACTCTCCACATATTTATTCCTTTGATGAAATTCAGCACAGATCGCTATTTTATTTACATCACAGTGCGCACCGATGCTCATAAGCAACAGTTGAATTCATACTACAAGTTTACAAAAGAAGACATCGAAGAGATCACCAAGGAATGGTCGGCGAACCTCCTTATTCTAGCAAACCTTGCAGAAATATCTGACATAGAAATCCCAGAAACTATGCCGGATACACCAGGACCGAGTAAGACAAAGAAGACTGAAGAGGTTCATGATGTAGACAACACATCTGTAAGGACTGCTTCTATCTCACCGGACGAAGGAGGTGATGGAAAAGAGGTATAAGGCACATAAATAGAACAAAAGAAAGGTGAGATACCACCACCTAGGGACATAGAGGACTCATCGAAGAAAAGGAATGGTTCACCTCCGAAACCTTCATCCCAGATGAAATATAGAACCCCTGTAACTAAGATGGAGACTACCCTCACTTCAAATGATTTTAATTTCATCGTTGCAGCCCTGACCAATGTTGTGTTGGAGATAGTAGAGAAGCAAGAGGAGAAGCAGGAGCAGATGTATAGTCATATTGAGATCGAACTCCAAGGGGTGCACCAGGCACTACAGTATAGTCGCGTAGTCTCCATTGCACCTCTGACAGTAGGAACACAAGAACTAGGGGATCAACCATCTCAACTCCATCGGATTGCTGATATAGTCGAAGCTCGCCTTCGACAAGCTCAAGAAGAAACAACGCAAGCCACTCAGGCTTTAACACAGGTATAGGGAGTCCTTATGGAGCAATGCAACACTTCAAAATGAGAAAATCTTTCTCTCCAAGCAAAGTGGGATGAAGAGAAAGAAGAGCTACAACAAAGCAAGGAACAGTTGCTCGCAGAGAAACTCAAGATAAAGGAACTAGTCAATAGAGCACTCCTCTCTGTGACAGTTGTCAAAGTACAGACCAAGGAACGGGTTCCACAGTAGGTGACTCAACTTGAAGAAGTAATGTAGAAGCTCTAGCAGCGCATCGAAGATCTAGATATTAGCACCATGCCCGAGACCCCTCAAGAGATAAGAGACCAGCGAGAAGCAACTGCCCATAGTGAAGTTGACAGATTAAAAGATCTTTCACTGGAATGCAAGAAGCTAATTCACCGAAGTGCCCAAACATATTAAAACCTCACAGATAACTCAAAATTACATGTATTGGAAGCGCAGCTCAAAGACGCAAATCAACACGCAAACACGCTACAGGCACAGCTGAAGGCTCTGTTTTCCCGTGGTAAGAATGAAGCAGTCTCACGAGCAATGTACCACCCAACAACAGCTCCATATGATCCAAAGTAAAGTAATGGAAGTTACTCAACGAATTCAACCAGTTCAAGATAAGGCATGTTAGTTATTTACAAAGGTTGAAATCCAAGGAGCAGAGCTAGAACAAGTAGTCATCATAGCAGAACAATGACTATAAGGGCCAATGAATGATGCAGTGATCCAGGAGTTCACCGAGAAAGAGGCCGTAGAAAAATAGCAAGTCGAAGCATCTCAAGACAAGCTCAAGGTGTTTGAGGTAGAACTCGTCATACCAGAGTGACTCGGGACGAGTCACAGGTGAGTGTTGGGGGCCTGTTGGCCCTTGACCAAATTTTGGGATAATCTTGGTCATGTTGACTTATTTTGGGACTTCGACAGCCTGTCGAAGGAGGAGCGCATGGAGAAGCGGATATCATGGGATCTCGACCCACTTTTGGGTACCTTTTGGGTTCTTGGGAATATGTAATGGGACTGGGATGTCAGCTCGTGGGTTTACCCACGCTTAGGTCCACTTTTGTAATGTATAAACAAGTAGCTAGGGGATATAAGAAAGGGACGATGAGCTAAGTGCTAGTATTTTATATGTGTGATGGAAGGATTATAAGTGCTTTGTGCCCGTGAGAGACTTGCAGAGCTAAGTGTAAGTGATTGTAATAGATAGTGGAAGACTGTGTGTTGGAACACAATGAAGAAGGATCTAGCATGTTGCATAGATCTTTTGTCCTGTGCAGAGTAAGGATTTTGAGGCTCTCTTCTTGTAACCTATTAAGAAGCTAATAAAGAAGAAGAGTTGGTGGACGTAGCCCCAGGGTGGGGGTGAACCACATAAATACCGTGTTGTATTTCTTTGTGCTTGTCTTAATGTGTTTATATCTTCTTTGCTAAGTGCTTTGAGATGATTAGATAGATATACTTATGCTGAGTGATCATGATGGATAGAATTTTAGATCTGATATATAAGAATATGCTCAGTGCTTCATCTACCAGATATGATCTACTTCTTTATGCTAAGTGCTTGAATACGCTAGATTGTTGTAAATGTTGTGAAGTCCTATTTTATCAGAAAAGTGGTTATTGTTTGCATATTAAGGAACTAATGGTGCTCAGTGCTTCGTTAAGTAATATAATAACATATTTGTGTTCGAGCTAAGGTTGCATACACCTGAGTCTTTCAACCACCCCTACCTCTACCTCGAGTGAGATTCATCTGCTTCACAGGTGTTTCCGAAAGGGCCAGTAGTTAGGGTTTTGTTGGTGTGTTGTTGTAGTGTTGAACCCCGGTTCTACCCCTATGCCAACAAAAGATCAGAAAGGAAGATGGATCGTGGACAACCCAACAAGTGGAAAAATCCACTGTTGGATGCTTTGGAGCACCTCGCAGGAAGGAAGGAAAGATAGGTTGGTGAAGCCATAAAAATGTGAGTCAAGTTGACCTAGGGTTTTTAGACACCTAGGGTTTTGGTATTTAGGGTTTTGAAACCTAGGTTTCGGCCTAAGGTTGTCGGTGAGATATTGTAATGTATAAATAAAGGTCAAGAGGACCTCAGATGTGTTGTTCATTGAGATTCGTTTTGAGTTGGTTGAGGTTACGAGTGATTATTGTTGTGTGAGAAAGAAGTGTTGTGTGTAGGAACCTTCTGGTATTGTAAGATATTCAGCTGGGTGCGAAGATCAACCCTGCAGCTGGGTGCACGAGGAGGGGAGAGAAGGAGAGGAAGAGAGAGAGAGATCTGCAAACCAAGAGCATAGATAGAACTATATGCTTTCATATAATATATCATAAAGCACAGTTCTGTGGACTTAGCCCTAGGGAGAGGGTGAACCATGTATATCTTGTTTTGTGTGTGATTTATGTTGTGTTCTTTTGTTCTCTGATATACTATTGATGCAATATTTTGTTAGATCTGAGATAAATAATAACTAGGTTGTTGTGTATTGTGCCTTGATTCGACTTGCATTTCCTCTAGTTGTAGACACCTGTGTTTTGCAACCGCCTATTGCTACTTCAGGTGAGACCACATCTACTTCATAGGTGTTTCCGAAAGGGCCAATAGTTAGGGCTTATTGGTGCGCTCTTAGAGCTAAACCCTAGGTCTTCCCCTGTGCCAACAAATGGTTCCATTGTCAAGACTACGATCTTCTTGAGGGAATGTCAAGGTGGTTTCCATCGAAGACAAAAATTCATAAGTGGATAGAAGAACAAGAAAAGGACTTCGTTGAATCTCAGAACAAGAACCATAATCTTAGTATAGAGGATTGGTTGGTAAGGTATATCTTTACTGATATACATGAGATTTTCTTTGGAGGAATCCATCAGGAGATATAGGAGTGGCTAGCTAGGTTAGAATATACCCAGTTTCATATTAGACTCAGAACGCCTATGGTTTGGACATCAACGTTGTTCAAGAAGGTCAAGAGAGTTGACAATGTCGTGTTAAGATCAGTAGATCACTGGCTTGATAGCACCATTGGAGGGTACATCACGAGTTTGTTGTTGACAGAGTAGAGTCATATAGCCAAGCAGAGAGGTATTTCTTTAAGGAACCTCAAGGAAAATGTTTACACTTTTTGAAGTTGAAGATCAAGATGTTATTGCATGAGAAGCAAAACTTGAAGATACAGTAGTCGATCAGATTTGAAAAAGCTAATGTTCAAGAACTTGGACAACAACAACGACATAGAGGCTGGACATATGCGCAGTGGGAGAGATTTCAAAGAAGTTCCTCTTGCGAACCTGTTTAAGAAGAACTACGGGGACGAGGGATTCTATAGTGGAGAAGAGGCAGATTTGAGAGATGAAGAACATTCAGAACCCATTGGGGCAGAGGAAGGAAAAACTAAAGAAACTCTCCAAGAAGATCCAGAAGCTTCAGGAACTATGCAGACTGTTGAAGTAAGTACTATTATTCCTCTTATTGTTTCAATAACATTAAGTAACCAGAGTAACCTAAGATATTAGAGCACTGGTACAAGTAGTTCAGTACCTATTCAGTCAGGAAATCTAGGAAAATCTATGGTAGATGAGATGAGGTTAACCACCTTTAGAGCAGATGGATCTGAAGATCCTGATCAACATTGGTTCTTATGTGAAGCTGTGTGGAGCATTAAGAATGTCACCGACGAAACTATTAAGAAATATCATTTTAGTACTACCCTAAGAGACCACACACTAAGTTGGTACATGAAATTTTTCCAAGGAGCTGCACCTAAACCAATGAATGTCATTAAGACTATGTTGATTGTTGAATTCAAGAAACCTAGGTTGGAGTCGCAGTAAATTACAGAACTGAAAGAAATCAAGCAGAGAGTAGTTGAACCTGTGTGGGAGTTTGATAAGATATTTAAGACCTTGACAGACCATTTCAGTTTTCAGATCCCATACGAACAGAACAAGGAATGATTTATTGTTTCTCTCCTACCACACATCAGAGTTCCTCTGATGCAACAAAAGATTACTTTGCAAGCTGAGGCACTGAAGATCGCCATGAAGTTAGAATCATCCCCTATGGGAGAATCCAGCTCAGGTATGAGTCAAATCTTGAGTCAACTGACTAGCTTATCTCTGCAGGTCGAAGATATGAAGAAAGACAAGGGAAAAGATAAAAGAGAAGACATTTGGTGTATCAGATGAAAATCAGAAGGCCATGATAAGGAGCATTGTCCCCTATTTAATGAGTACTTGGCCTCTGGATATTTGAGCCCATTAAATTAGGTTACCCTTCCTTGGTGCGAGGTATGTAGAAATCAGCATTGCCCGGGTGAATGTTGTTACTTGAAAAAATATGTCCAGACACCCACAAATCTATATTGCATGCTCTATAAGTCGATGGGTCATGATGATAGGGATTGTAGGTATTACGACCTCATGCATGAAATATCAAGGGATATATACAAAATTCAAGGCGAAGTACAACAATAAGAAAACACTGCGCAGTATAATTCCCTAGGAAGAGGAAAACTCAACCCTCACGGTGGATTTAGAGGAAGACGACGAGGAGGAGATATGGGTCAAGGTAGAGGCCAAATCATTTGTTATAACTGCACACAACCAGGACACTTGGCAAGGGACTGTTAGAACCCTTGTACCACGTGCAGTTACTGCAACTCATTCGAACATGTTATTGAGGAATGTCCATCATTGTTGGCTAAGCTTCGGGAAAGACGGGGTGTGAACCCACAAGTGCAACTGATATATGCTAAACCTCATGGAAAGGACCCTAGATTCACTATTATCACTAGAGGAGGCATCGCTACAGGAGAAGATAGGGTGACTCTAGAGAATACTACAGAAGAATTAGGAATTAGAAGAGCTGCATAGAAGACATAGTTGTTCGATCCAAGGAAGGAGAAGCATAAATTTGAAGAGGCAAGAAAAGAGTTTGGAAGAGATCAAGCTTCTTCATCAAAGGCACAACTAGAAGTGAGGGAATGTGGAATGCCCCTGGAATTTTATCAGTCTGCTTCTCCTGGAGATGGAAAAGAGGTAAGTAAGCTTGTCAGTTTCTTGTATACGTTTATTGAGTTGATTAAGGATGAAAGAGCCATACAAGAAATAAAGAATTTGATTAGACAGTATGAGATAGGAAGGGTAGATCCTTCGCTGAATAAAGAAGTGCATCAACTATCCAGAAAGAGAAGGATAAATAAGGAACTACACCTTAATGCTCAGATTGGAGATTATGATATAGATTACATGGTCATCGACTTAGGATCAGAAGTCATTGTCATGATGAAGAAGACCTGGGAACTGATGGGAAAATCTAAGTTGATCTATTCCCCTATCAGGCTTAGGGTGGCTAATTAGCAGGCAGTAAGCCCCTTTGGAAGACTAGAGCATGTCCCTATGGACATCGATGGGGTAAGGACATTTGCAGATTTTGAAGTAATTGAGATAGTCGATGATAGTTGTGATTATCCTGCGTTGTTAGGAACTGATTGGGCTTTTAACAATTCCACTGTTGTTGACTTAAAGAAAACAATAATGACATTTGAAGGTGATGGCCTTAGGTTCATTTCACCTTTGGATCCTCATGAAGGTTGGAGATACACAGAACCCATCAGAGAAGAAGAATGTGCATATGAAATAGAAAACATATACAAATTGACAGCAAGACAACATGATTACATTAATCCTACAACAGTTGGGAATTTAAGATGGCAAACTGACGTCGCATTTTCATCAGACTCATAATAAGCACTAGAGAATTGGCAGAACAAGATGTACGAAGTCTCTGCGAGGAGATGTGCCAGATTGACCAGGGGAGTTCGCTGGATCAACACATAAGTAAGTAATTTTCCCACCTTTGATGGCTTAAATCATTTGAAAACTTTCCTGTTGGAATTTGAAGAAGTTGTACTCACACAACATAGGTTTTTGGCACCCAATGAAGATTTGAAAGCAACTCCATCAATATGGTGGGGAACACATAAGAAGAACATCGTAGAATGGGTGTAATGTCGCACTTTGATGACATCGCGACTTTCAGACAACATCGAAGGATGCAAAGTTTGGTATACATGTCAGAGCTTCCTGAAGGACCATGTGAAAAGTTGTGAGGAGGCCTGGAGTCGAATTCCTCAAGAGCAGTGGGTGCATAAATTTATTAACACTCTAGACACAATGCCTATCAATTGGTATCTACAAGAAGAATTGTGCCTCATCACTACAGATTGGTACGGTATGACTCAGAATTTTGTAGCTACATTTTTATTTGAGAGTCATTACCCAACAGTAGATCAAGCATTATAGGTTTTAAAATAGAAATTCTTTGAGGAGGCACCTAGCCTCCCTTTGGAGAAAGAAGAGGATGAATGGACTGCGCCTCTTCATAAATTGCAAGGCTGTTACAATATCAATGCTAATGAAGACAATAATCCCAGCAATGTGAACATCAAAGAAACAAAAGGATAGAGAGACATAGAAGGACCAGGAGTCGAACTACCTTTCCTTGGAAAACCGATCAAGATCAAGAAAGTTAGCATTGGAACAAAACAAACACTGAATCTTGCAAATGTTGGAGATTATTGGGACGTTGCCACCATTGACAAGATCAGAAGATTACTGCATGAATATCAGGACTTGTTTCCAACCAAGTTCACTGATATGAAGGGCATTAAAGGGCCCATAGGAGAGATGAAGATCCCCTTGAAACCAGATGCAAGGCCAGTCTAGAAAAGACCCTACATATTGAATCCCAAATATAAGGAGAAGGTCAAAATTGAGCTAGATAGAATGTTGGAGGTGGGAATCATAGACCCTGTTGAAGAATTAGAATGGATTAGCCCTATGGTGGTACAAGACAAGAAGACAGGAGAGATCACAATCTATTAGATATCAGGAAGTTGAATGATTCCTTCTTGCATGACCCATTCCCTACACCATTTACCGATGAAGTGTTAGACAATGTGGGAGGATAGGAGGTTTACTCCTTCACAGATGGATTTTCAGGTTATCACCAGATTAGGATTGCTAAGGAAGATGTCCATAAGACCACCTTTGAAACAGAATGGGGATCCTACCAGTATACAGTGATATCGTTTGGATTGAAGAATTCACCAACCATATTTTTTAGGGTGGTGGTCGATGCATTCAAAGAGTTTTTACTTAAATTTCTGGAAGCATATTTTGATGATTGGAGTATGTTTAGCTTATTGCAAAATCATATTGAATTTTTAAAACTAATGTTGGATAAGTGCAGGCAATGTCAGATTTCCCTAAACCTGAAGAAGTCCATCTTCTTTTCACCCTTTGGAGTGCTTCTAGGCCACATTGTGTGTAAGAACAGGTTGTTGGTAGACACGTCAAATATCACTATTATTGTTGATCCACCCCCACCTACTTCAGTTAGACAGTTGAGCACTGCGTTGGGACATACTGGATACTATAGGAAGTTCATCAAGGGATATGCACAGATTACAACACCCATGGAGAATCTTTTAAAGAAAGATTGTCAGTTTCAATGGATAGAAGATTGACAACAGAGCTTCGACACACTGAAACAGAAAATGGTTACTGCACCTATTCTGGTTTTGCCAGATTGGAGTAAGGAGTTTCATGTGCATGTTGATGAATCCTCTATTGCATTAGGATCAGTGCTAGCACAACCAGGAGAAGGAGATATTGACCATCCATTAGCCTTTTCTAGTAGGAAACTATCTACAACTAAGATAAATTACACTACCACTGAAAGAGAAGGTTTAGCCATGGTGTACACGCTATAGAAGTTTCATAACTATTTGTTGGGAGGACATTTTAAGATGTTCACTAATCACTCTGCACTGAAATACCTAGTCAAGAAGCCAATGTTGGGGGGAAGAATATGCATATGTCTACTGTTATTCCAGGAATATGATTTTGAGGTCATGGTAAAGCCATGGAGAATGAACAAGGGACTTGACCACTTGTCTAGGTTGGAGCATAGAGAGGAACCTACAAGTTTGGAGGATACATTGCTAGACGCACAGTTGTTGGCCATCAGAAAGGTGGATGATCACTTCGCATAGATAGTCCAATTCCTGTCAACAGGAATGGAACCTAGTGAATACACAATTATTCAGAAGAAATAGCTGGTAGTCCGTGCTACAGATTTTTCACTTATAGTTGGACAACTATATAATATGGGGCCTGATGAGATTTTAAGGAGATGTGTTATGGAGGCAGAAAGACCACTAATTCTAGCAGAACCACATGAAGGCATCGTAGGAGGACACTACTCAGGGAAAGAAATAACACAGAAGGTTCTTAGAGATGGCCTCTAGTGGCCTACTCTACACAAAGACACTAAGGAATACTATAAAGAATGCGATGTATGCCAAAGAGTTGGGAAACCGTCCAGAAGAGATAAGATGTCTTTATCACCGCAGTTGACATTACAGGAATTTGAGAAATGGGCCATTGACTTTGTGGGACCTATAAACCCACTAGGAGAGCGCACATGATCTAGATACATCATCACTGCGAAAAAATACTTGACTAGATGGGCAGAAGCAAGAGTAGTTAAGGACTGTAGTGCAACTACAACTGCGCGGTTCATATTTGATGATATCATAACTAGGTTTGGATGCCCAAAGACTCTCATGCGTGATCAAGGTACACACTTTATTAATAATACTATTGAAGCCTCGACTCAGGAATTTGAAGTTGACCATCAGAAGAGCACCCCATACCACCCGCAAGCGAATGGGATAGTAGAATATTTCAACAAGATCTTGGAGACAGTGCTGACAAAGATTTGTAGTGTGAATAGGGATGATTGGGATCTGAGAGTACCAACAGTGTTATGGGCATATAGAACCACTTGCAAGAAGTTGACCATGCAAACTCCCTTTAAGTTGGTCTATGGTCTAGAAGCAGTTGTACCCATGGAATATTTGGTTCCTAGTCTGAGAAATGCAACCTTTACAGGTATGGATGACACTGGCATTGTTCAAGAGAGGCTCACACAGTTGTTCGAACTAGAAGAAGACAAATTCATTGTAGTATTTCACCAACAAGTATAGAAGGAACGCGAAAAGGCCTACCATGACAGGCACATCAAGAAGAAATCCTTTAAGCAAGGAGATATTGTATTGATATATGATAGTAAGTTCATGAAGCATCTAGGGAAGTTCAGGATGCATTGGATTGGACCATATGAGGTTTCCTATGTTACAGAAGGAAGAGTTGCATAGTTGAAGACTTTGAATGGAGAATGGAAGGAAGGTTTGGTGAATAGGAGCTGGTTGAAATTGTATTATGAGAACCTGTTGCCTTGTAGATCTAATTAAAAGCATAAGGATAAGGGTTTAGGTACCAGGTGCAGTTGAAAATGGGTATCAGGCACATAAAAGATAGTCTGCACAATGAAGGGAGGGATAGATCAGAAAGAACAAATTGCACTACGCAGTCTGAAGTCGAAGTAAAAAAGAAAGTTCGGATCTGAAGTGCCTCGGGCCGAGTCACAAGTGAGTGTTGGGTTCTTGTTGGCCCTTGGTTATGGAAGAAAGAGAAGATTAAGGAAGAAAGGCAAAGTGCGAACTGCGCGGAAGACACATTGACTGAGATTGGGTCAAAGTGGCCAAAAGAGAATAAAATACGGAGCGAAGTAAGAGAAAGAAAGTTGTTGGATGAGGAGATATAGGATGACAGATCAGTAAGGAAGATGGATCATGGACAACGCAACAAGTGGAAAAACCCACCGTTGGATGCTTTGGAGCACCTTGCGGGAAGGAAGGAAAGACAGGCTAGCGGAGCCCTAAAAATGTGGGTCAAGTTGACCTAGGGTTTTTAAACACCTAGGGTTCTGGTATTTAGGGTTTTGACACCTAGTTTTCGGTCTAAGGTTGTCGGTGAGCTATTTTAATGTATAAATAAAGGTTAAGAGGACCTGGGATGTGTTGTTCATTGAGATTCGTTCTGAGTTGGTTGATGTTACGAGTGATTACTTTTGTGTGAGAGACAAGTGTTGTGTGTGGGATCCTTCTGGTATTGTAAGATCTTCAGCTGGGTGTGAATATCAACCCTACAACTGGGTGCGCGGGGAGGGGAGAGAAGGAGAGGAAGAGAGAGAGATCTACAAGCTAAGAGCACAGACATAATTGTATGCTTTCATCTAATATATCATAAAGAACAGTTATGTGGACGTAGCCCTAGGGAGAGGGTGAAACACGTATATCTTGTGTTGTGTGTGATTGATGTTGTGTTCTTTTGTTATCTGATATATTGTTGATGCAATATTGTGTTAGATCTGAGATATAACTTGCGCAGTAGGCTTAAGGGAGATAAAGAATAACTAGGTTGTTGTGTATTGTGCCTTGATTCCACTTGCATTTCCTCTAGTAGTAGACACCTGCATCCTGCAACCCCCTATTGCTACTTTGGGTGAGACTTCATCTGCTTCGCAGGTGTTTCCAAAAGGGCCAGTAGTTAGGGATTGTTGGTGCGCTCCTAGAGATGACCCCTGGGTCTTCCCCTGTGCCAACACACCCTACTGCATGTTGGAATCCATGCCATTGTTTCCCCATTATGATTAGGAGTCCATATAGTCTACATCCCAAAGAGATCATTATGCTTCCTTCTCCTTTTGTTGGTTTTTTCTAAGGACTCACAAGCAATTTGTATCAAATTGGTATATGATAGGGTGTGATTCATCACATGTCATTGTCCCTTCACTTCATCCATAACTTCCAGACCATTCTTATGTTATACCTCCA
The DNA here is from genome assembly GCA_009831015.1 of Picea engelmannii. Lineage (NCBI taxonomy): Eukaryota > Viridiplantae > Streptophyta > Pinopsida > Pinales > Pinaceae > Picea > Picea engelmannii. The sequence continues at coordinate 140,599 of ML785407.1, forward strand.
TTCAATATTACCATTTATGGTTGTTGTCATGATTAACCAACAAAGGATGTATTGGTTCATGCTAAATATTAATGGATTGTGACCCCCACTTCAATTTTTTATTGTCTTTATTTTATATAGTTATGATGTATTATATTATTTCTTTGTATATGTGTTGATGAATTAATAATCTAATAAAACCTATGTTTCACTCTTAAGTAGATAGTTGTATTGGTTGGATTACTTTTTTGTTCATTCAATACATTGATATGGGTTATGATTTAACATGTAACTTATTGCATAAGAATTGAGGGGGAAAGTATGGGTATTGAGTTAGATATCAGTCATATTGTGTGACCCTTATACATTCTTTAGTCTTATCATAGTGCTTCGAGTGAGACCTTCCCCTTTATGGGAATTCAAAATACCAATGCTTAGACTACGGTAGATACCCTATTTTGGATGTTGATGTGGACCCTGATCTAAAATTGAGCCAACAATGGTCAATTTTATAGAATTCATTCATAGTGTACCCTAGTTTCTTTATCTGATCTACTAATTCTTTGTGGAATTATATTTCCATAATCAACACATTGTTGGATGATTGATTGTATATATGGTGCTCTAGATCCACTTTTTGTGCGTTCATCATATCTCTTGTCTTATTTTACTACCGATTTTTTTTTTGAAGTAGTTGATTGAATTATAGGTGAATCAATTTAGTTATGTCTGGATGTTTATCCACTTGGCTAACTCCATTTGTTAAATATACCATATATTTTCCTATGCATATCAACCAAAGATAAATGCATGTCATAATATATATGAATTAGCTACTGGTATTTGAATGATCAATTGACCATGGGTGAGACCTTTTTAATGTTGAAATCCAACTTGAGCATTGTCTTTTTAGAGATTGCTTGTATTGACTAAGAAATAGTCTATAGAGGACTAGTTGTCTAACTAGATTTTGGAAGAATTGATGACCTAACCTTGGTAAGATCTGGATTGATCTCTATATATTCATTTATTTTCCCAAGCATGTAGAAGATATTAGAAGAGGCTTGTCGATCCAAAATTGGAAATTTTGTGTAGCTCTTTAAAGGACCTACACTATGAAAATAGTCAATTGAAGTTGAGTGTGGTTGATAAGTATTCCTTTGATCAACTAAATAGTTTTGATTGACTACCTTTCTTATTGACTAGAACACTACTCATATATGTTTGCATTTGAAGTGAAATCTTGTTTCAGTCTAATTATTGGCTACAAGATTATATGGAGGAATGATCCATTAGAAGAAACCATCTAGCATATTCCACTCATATTTAGATATTAAATGTGGTATTGATTGACAAGAATTCATTTGGTGCACTATTTGAGTGTGTATCATAGTTGTTCAGACCGAGTACTGGTGGTTGTATGAAGAAGTTGGTTGGTTGTTTCCAAGGAAGCTTGGAGTGTATGCCCAAAAAATAAGTTCCTTCATATTGGCCAATAATAGCATCGACCTGGAAAAGATTTCATGGTAAACTGATGATTGTAGAAGTCGAGCAATAATTCCATTACTATAGATCATAATTCTATCTATTTTGTTTTTTTGTATATTTCCTTACTATTGTACAAGAAAATACCAAGGACCTATATCCTTGTAAGATTTATTGTTTGTTGATATGGAAGCAAGTTCTCTTGACCTAGTCGAAGATTGACCAACAAGTAGGATAGTTGATTTATTCATAATCAACTAAAGTTCAAACTTTAAGTACTTTATACCCTTTGTTGGAAATACTGGGATCCTTTGATGAATATGAAAAACTAATTTTGTAGAAATTGTAGGAAATTTGCAAGAAGAAACATATTGCCTTGCAAGAATCTCATGATCGACTTCCTAAACAATCAAATGCCTTACAACTGTTGTTTCTCTATTGTGAACACAAATGGAATATTGAAGGATTATCTAGAGACAACCAATACCTAGTCGGAGGAAGAAAATTCCATCTTTTAGAATAATGTATTGTAGGGATAAGATGAAAAATATAGAAAGATTGATGTCTTGGAAAGAACATTGAAACATGTATTTAAGAACCTCATGCATTAATTTGGGGATAAAACAAATTTAATTGATTATTTGGAGGAGGAAGTTAAAAACCACTCTCATACAACTATTACTGGTTTGAAGGAGAACAATAATAGGTTCGATGTTGCCAATACCCAGGTAAAGAATGAGGCTTCATGCTTATAGACCTTTGTTGATGAGATTAATGAGGAAGTTTCTCCCCTTCAAGTAGAAAATGTTTAATTATTTGATTAATACCATCATTTGAAGAAACAATATGAACTCTTGTTGCTATATATGATTGAGAAAGATGAGCCATTAGGGGATTACAAGATTTCAGATAGGGTCTTGAACTTACAAACTATTATGTAGAATATCTTACAAACTCTTTGATTACATTTTATACATTTGAAGTTCTTGATTATACCCATATTAGTTATAAAAAGGATGATGTTGATGTTGATGCCTTCTCATGATTTGTTGAGTACCAATGCTATGTTTTCTCCTAGTTTTGAGAAACATACTATAGGTATCAGGTCCCAAATATTAAGTTATATGGGATATACCAGAGGCATACTTGGGAAGAGTGGACAAGTAATTGGTGTTCCCATTACTCTTGACCCAATACCACCTAAAGGTTCTTGGATATGATGAGATTTCATCAACAAATAAGAATGTCTTTACAAAACATAGAAGGGTATTGTTTTTTGCAAATGGAAGTCATTCAACTAAGTTGTAGGAAAGGAAATTGACTAATGATGATTATGTTCAGTCAAATGAACATTGGGTTGAACATAATATGGTAGAATTTGTAATCCCCAGGGTGTAGAATAGTCTATGATGGATTGTGAAGGAACTATGTTATGTGAAGTGATTGGTTCAAAACCCTCGGCTTACATTGTCTGTCGCATGATGGGTCGTGTTGGCGTGCCTGGAGTTTATATTGATAGTTGTAAAATAACATGACCCCATGTCATGTGAGTGTCTGCCTGACTAGTTGTTGATTTCTCCAGTCACACAACACACACACACACACACACACACACACACACACACACACACACACATTTCAGTCCATACAAGAACAAATTGAAAACATTTCAACGTTTTCCCCATTCACATGTCATAATTTATATGTGTCGGTTTCAAGTACATGAGTAGGCGATGCCACCCAAAAAATTGGCCTTCTAATCCTTCACATTATTTATTCTATAGGCTTGTTGTCTGATTGTGAAATTGTTTGTGTGAGTCATGTTTGAGTATGGAAACCCTCCCATACTGTCATTGCATGCATCTATTCTAACCATGCCAAATTTCATTCCATACAAGAACAAATTGAAAAACTTTCAACATTGGCCCCATTCACATGTCATGATTTATATGCATCAGTTTCAAGTACATGAGTAGGTGATTCCACCCAAAAAGTTGTCCTTGTTGCCCTTCAAATTAATCAACATTGGTCATGTGCCTATATCTAATTGGTCTTCTCTTTGGTCACCTTTTCCTTCTCAGTTCTCACACGACCATGTGTTCTTTGACCCCTTTTCATGAACTAACCTCAATAAATATTTATGGACTATATCACAAGTTTTTCAAAACACACTAATACTAGATAAACACGTACTCGAAAAATTGCACAAGCTTCGTCGGTTATTTGATATTATCTTTTATTTTTTCTCTCATCTAAGCTATTGACCATATTCCACTTATTGGCCACCCAATTACATACCATTCTCTTATGTGGGTATAATATGAGTAATATTTGAGTCTTGAAACCCTCTCATACTGTCAAGGAATGCATCTAGTGCAACCATTGTTGGATTACTGAGAGGGGGGGTGAATCAGTGATAGAGCAATTTAATCCTTTCTCACCACAAAATGCAAGTGTTATATCAATGTAGCATTATCATCCAATAGTTTCAGAGTAAATAAACAATGAACAAATGAGCAATCATACAGATACAAAGTACACTAGTGTTTCACATGGAAACCCAAAGTGGGAGAAAACTACATAATGCTTTTTCTTATATGTATTTTAGAATTACATTCATTGGAAGCACCAACTTCCTTTGTTTTCCATCTGTAACTAGAAGTAGGCTCCAACACCCTAGTTTCTCAGGCTACAAGCTGAGGGAATATCCAAATCCCCAATTCTCTGGCTACAACCAGAAGGAGTCTCCAACCCCCTAATTTCTCAAGCTACAACCTGAAGGAAGCTCCAACTCCCAAATTATCTGGCTACAACCAGAAGGAGGCTCCAACCCCCTATGTTCTCCAGCTACAATCGGAAGGTGGCTACAACCACATGTCCTTGCCCCATCCAAACACCCTAAAATAAAAGTAGAATGATGGAACCAATGTCACACTATCATTGTGAGATATATTGTTGTAAACTTGTACCAATCAACATGTAATCAACCTGTACCATAAACAAGTGCATCAATTATGCACCAACCTATACCAAACAACCTGTAATCAGCCTGTACCATAAACAAGTGAATCAACCATGCACCAACCTATACCTCAACCTATAATCATCATGTACCATAAACAAGTGCATCAACCATGCACCAACCTATGCCAAACAACCTGTAATCAGCATGTACCATAAACAAGTGCATCAACCATGCACCAACCTGTACCTCAACCTGTAATCCAGCATGTACCATAAACAAGTTCATCAACCATACACCAACATGTACCTCAAACTTTACCATCAAAGAGTACATCAACCATGCACCAAATATGTATCAATCATGCATCAAATATACATAAACTATGACTCATCAAAATGTACCAACATCATCAACTATACACCTCATGTATGTGCCAACTCATCAACTACTTGTCTCAAACATGTACCCAACATGTACCTCAACCATATACCAAATATATATACCAATATAACCATAAAAAATTCTCTATCAATACATCACACTATCCATAACCAAATTGTTGCACGAAATTGCAAGTAGTCAGCACTCCCCACGTGTATCGTGACAAGGGACTAATCGCCTCTCATGGATCCTTGAAATATGGCAGTGGTGAGTTTACCAATCACCTGTGGGTTTTGGTGTAACGACAGTCATACTACCAAAAAATGGTATCAGAGCTAGAGGTCACGAGTTCGATACACACTCAGCTCGCGCTGAGGGGGGAGATTGTTGCACGAAATTGCAAGTAGTCGATGCTCCCCGCATGTATCATTAAAAGGGACTAATTGCCTCTCGTGGATCCTTGAAATATGGCGATGGTGATTTTACCAATCACCTGTGGGTTTTGGTGTAATGAAAACAGTTGGCACCAGGCCGAAGGGGAAAGAAGAACGATCGTGGGAAACAAAGCGTGCAAAAAACTGAAGTAACAACTGGCAAAAAGAATAGCACGTGCGCATGTAGGAAAGAGTGCACAAGGAAAGAGACAACTGGAGGAAGAATATCACACGCATGGGAGAAATACCTAACATAAGAAGGTTTAGGGTTTTGGTAATATTCTGAAAAAGGCTGAAGAGCCCGAAATGTATAACTATAGATATGAAAGTATCAATTAGAGAGAGATGTTATGTTATGTTTTGTGGTTGTTATTACTATTTGATGATTGTGCAGATGAATGATATTGTATTTGTTGTTATGAACCAATTTTGTAAGCTGTTGAGAAAAGGAGATATGGGGGAAGGTAGATCTGAGGATTAGACCACAGGCTGTGGATCCTGGTGCAATCTAGTTCGCCCCACATAGATCTTACCCATATTGATGGAGAATTGTAAGCGCAAGGCACCGGAAGTACAGAACTATCATAATACAAGAGACAAGATCCAAATATTTGTGGACGTACCCTAGGAGGGGGTGAACCACGGTAATACTCATGTGATATGTCGAATGTATGCATGTCTCTTCTTTCTTTCAGCTATTAATGGTTAAGCCTAATGAATTAGTTAATACATTGTTATGAATCTGTTTGTACTTTGCTAAATTGAACTGTGGGATATGCGTATGTGACTCCAAGGAATAGGTAGTTTCCCTTACAGCTCATGGTATCTAGTTTTAATCAAGAAACACCTATCCCCTACTCTTTCCTAGGATGTAAACACCTGATTCTTACGACCACCCATTTTAAAGCTATCTCGGGTGAGACTGCGCAGAGCCTTCTGGGTGTTGTGTTGCCTTCTGGTTTACCATGAGGGCCGATAGTTTTAGAGGATTTGTTGGAACCCTGAATGACATAAAACCTGGGTCAATAACTCAGACAACCCGAGAAGGGAGAGACACAGAACCAAAAAATGGTTTTGTTGCTGTATTAAGAGGAACAAGAAAGGACTGAGTAGATGAGATGGAATGAATAAAGAACTAAGAGAAGAGATATGAACCATTAGAAGGGGATGTTGAGACCTTGGAACCACATGAGAGAATAAATCGAGGGCTGGTTGAGAACTAAAGCGCTAGAGTTTTCACAGAAAGACAATAGAAACCCCAGGATCACACCACGTAAATACCTAGATAAATAAGTATTTATAGATTTACACGAAGTCTTTTTCTTTGATTTTCTGCATCTACTACAAGAGTGGATATTAAGGTTAAAGGATAACCATGCAGTGAACCAGATTCAACAGCTATATTGGACTATAGTTTTATCCAATAGTTGCAGCAGGTGAACAACAGATTCAACCGCACAATTGACTTTTGGCTTGACAGTATTGTGGTAGGATTCATCACAGAATTTGTGGTAGACACAGCAAATTCATACAATGCAGCTGAGCAAGAGTTCCTACGAGGACCTAGAGGAAGGTACATTCGATCACTATATACTTCTATTAAGATATTTCTATATAACAAAGGTCTAATGACAATGGAATCAGACAACTAGACTTATCTGCGTGCATGGGGGAATGGGGGAAGCACTGACAGAGAGAGGAGGAATGGAAGGATGGCAGGATATAAAGAAGAAGGAGGAGGAACCCTTGGACCTGATCTTGATGGATGACGAAAAACTCAAGTGGATCTTGGCATCATCAGGAATGACATGTAGCGGAGCACTCTACCAGTATAAGGTGAATACCAAGAAGAGAGTCGTAGCCAAGAGGGAGGGCTTGGCCAGCTATGAGGAAGAGGTAGAGGATCTTCGGGTTGTGGAGAATATTGAGGAAAACTTGCGCACCACATATGAGAGGAAAATAAGAGGCCCAAGAACAAGAGGAGAAGACAACCATTCCTTTAAGAGTAATGTCAGTGTGGAATCCATAAACCCATGTGCGACCAATACACCAAAAATAATGCCATTGTTTAGACATGCAAAGTTCGGAGAAAGTCTGACAGCAGGAAGTACATCGACATAAAGGGAAACAAATGGAGGAGCCAGTTCATGCAACCTTATTCAAGTATCTACACCGCACGGAGGAGGGAGTAGCCCAGTAATTGGAATGGTAGGACATGATCCTACTATCAGATTACCATAGTTCCAAGGGGAAGCGACATAAGACCCTAAGAAGAATCTGTTCATTTGTGCAAATATATGGGAAGAAAAGTAGATCACTGATGAAGACACCAAACTCGCGCAACTAGCGATCATGCTAAGGGACCGTGCACTAGACTGGTACATGAGTCTAGACACAAACAACGTTCCAGGAACGACAAGAACACTGGACGAAATTAAGAAACTATTGATCAATGAGTTCTAGAAGCCGAGATTAGAGGATCAATAAATGAATGAGATGATTGAAATAAGACAGAAACTAGAAGAATCGGTATGGGAGATTGATCAAAGATTTAAGTGACTAAAATGAAAGTTAAAATACCTTATGACCGATATGCAACATCAACACCTATTTGTCAATTCACTACTCCCACACTTAAAATATCCATTACGACAACTAAAGTTTCAGACACAGGCAGAGGCTCTACAGGAAGCCTTGCAATTGGAAGAGAATCAGTACCAACAGATGAACCCGGCTATCGAAGAACTGAAGGAGGATCTGAAGAACTTAACATTTTAGCTGAACCAGAATAAGAACAAGGACAAATGAAAATCCGTTTGGTGCACTACCTATAGGATGGAAGGACACCATAAGAATGAATGCCCAACATTCGCACAGTATATGGTGATAGGGATGCCAAACCCACTACCACAGGGAGGATTGTGGTGCGAAATATGCAAGAAACTGGGTCACAACCCTTACCACTATATGATGATGCAAAAATACCAAACAGTTCCAAAGAACTCATATTGCACCTTTTGCCAGTCAGTCATCCATGACGACAAAGATTGAAGAACTATGGAGCTGATGTGGGAAAGAACATCAGGCACATACAGGGTATAGGTAGAAATGATGACTGGCCAGGAAACACCACAGTTCAATCAAGCCCCATCACCATACAACACTGCACAATAGCAGTATAATACTACGCAACAACCTTACAATAACGCACAACCACAGTACAACCTGGTACAACCCTAGTACAATACCGCACAGTATAATCGGGGACCATAGTGCAACTCGCCGCGAGGTGACCACACAGCTTATAGAGGAGCAGGATGAGCTAGAGGAGGTTTTAGACATGGTAGAGGACCTATTACATGTCACAATTGTCAACAACCAGGACATTAGGCATGAGAGTGTCCACTACCACCAGCAACTTGTATGTATTGTCATGCATCAGACCATGATACAGAGGAATGTCTGACATTACTTGTAAAGATCCAGGAAAAAGGAATCAAAATAACCAGAATGTTTAGTGGATTTCAATCGAAGCAAGGGATGACAGATGAAACATCAATATAGTCACTCGAGGAGGAACAAAAACAAGAAATGACACAGTTTGACAGGAACTAGTGCAGAACCAATGGGTAAAGAAGAACACCAACCACAAGAAGTAGTTCGAAGTGCATAAGGAGAAGGAGATCTTTATAGAATCCTGACAAGAATTCCAGAAGGATAACATTGTGTCGACTGCACAATAGAGCAAGGAAGCTCCGGAATACAAAATGCCACCATCACTGGACCATACCAACAGAATACAACCTGAGGAACAAGTAAGTACGATCAAAGACTTTTTGCAATCCTGCATCAAAATGTTAAGTGATCCTTCATCTGTCCAAATATTGCAAAACATCCTGGCAAAATGTAGTGGCGAGATGAAACAGAAGCCAACATTGAAAACTGTCAACCACCTACACACAAGAAGAAGAACAAGTAGGGAATTTAGATTATATGCTAACATTGGGAATTTTAATATGGGAGATATTATACTAGATCTAGGATTCAAAGTGAATGTACTACCAAAAGCTACATGGAATTGCATGGGAGAACCTACACTGAGATACTCAACTGTTCAATTAAAACTAGCAAATCAACATAGAGTCCTACCCATAGGTAGAATGAAAGGAGTAACGGTAGATCTGGATGGTGTGCGCACTAAGGTATACTTTGAATTCATCGAAATAGTAGAAAATATAATACCTTACCCAACGCTACTTGGTCTGGATTGGGCGTTCGATAACCAGTCCATATTCAACTTAAAAACCATAAAAATGACATTTGAGTCGGGGGACTACAGGGTCATATCCCCACTCGACCCATTAGAAGGTGAGAGGTTCATAGAACCCAATTGTCAGGATTTAGAAGAGATCGTACAGTTGTATAGAACAATTGCACATGATACAAACTATATAAACCCAAGTGCAGATGGGGTACTCAGTTGGAGGAGCATTACTTCATGCCCAACAAACTCAGATACTAGGTTAGAAAAATGGCAGCAATGACTACATGAAGTATCCACAAGAAGGTGTTCCAGAATTGACTGTGCAATAAGGTGGATTGGCAAAAAAATCAGAGAACCACCCAATTTTCACGGGCTAAATGATTTGGAAACTTTCTTGACACAATATGACGATGAAGTATTAGAAAAATAGAGATTGCTAGCACTAGATTTAGCACTAAAGGCTACGCCTACAAGATGGTGGGGTGCACACAAAGAGACTATCATAGACTGGTACCAATGTAAGTGAATACTGCACATAAAGTTTGGCACAGAACAGACAGGTAACAAACACCAGAAATATGATGGACTAGGAACACCAGCAGGACACTTGGAGGCATGTAAAATATGGTGGAAAATGACTCCACTGGTGGAATGGTCTCACCACTTCATTCATACTTTAGAGGGAATACCAACGAAATGGTATATGGACTAGGAAATGCGTAATGAAACCAAGACATGGGAAACACTCCAAACGAACTTCACAATCACTTTCTCATTTGAGCATGAGAACCCCAACATAGACGCGGCCCTGAAACGGATTAGAAATGTCATATTCATCGAAGAATCAGAAGTAGAAGCGATCATAGAGGTACAAAAATGGAATAAGCAGACAGTCAAGGATCTACTATCATGATATCACGTACAGGAGGAAGCCTCAGATGAAGATGATCTCTGCGATATTCAGATCAAAGAAGTTGAAGGTGAGAGAGATGTGGAAGTACCACCCTTAGAGTCAAAGGTCATCTCTATGCCGATCAAGATAAATAAGGTTAACATAGGGACCGCCGACCAGTCCAAAATGACCAACATTGGAGATTACTAGGACGAACAGACACTAGAAAGCATCACAGAATTGTTGCATGAATACAAAGACCTTTTTCCCACAACCTTTACAGAGATGAAAGGCATAGCCGGAGAACTAGGAGAAATGAAGATACCACTCAGACCCGATGTGATACCCATTAAACAATGACCATATAGACTAAACCCCATCTATAAACAGAAAGTTAAAGATGAGATCGACAGGATGCTCGAGGTCGGCATCATCGAACCAGTCGAAGAATCAGAATGGATAAGCCCAATGGTAGTACATGATAAGAAACAGGGAAGAGGGATCAGGATATGCGTCGACTTGAGTAAGTTGAACGATGCATGCCTACACGACCTATTCCCCACACCGTTAACGGACGAAGTACTCAAGAACGTAGGAGGCCACAAAGCCTACTCATTCACCGATGGATTCTTAGGATATCATCAGATTAAGATAGCACAGGAGGATAGACACAAGACCACATTTGCAACAGAATGAGGATCTTATCAATATACATTCATGTCGTTCAGACTAAAGAATGCACCTGCGATATTCTCTAGAGTGGTCATCGCAGCATTTAAGGAATTCATCCACCATTTTCTCGAAGTATACCTAGACGATTGGATGGTCTATAACCTATTGAAAAAACATGTGGAAGTTTTACGATTGATACTAGAACGATGTAGACAGTGCCAGATATCACTAAATATCAAGAAATGCATATTTTGAACACCATTTGGGATACTATTGGGACACATAGTATGCAAACAGGGTTTTTTAGTGGATCCGGCCAAAATCGTAGTCATTGTTAATCTACCAGCACCAAAAATAGTCCGCCAACTAAGAGAAACATTCGGACATACGGGATATTACAGGAAATTCATCAAAGGCTACATGCAGATTATAGTGCCAATGGAAAACTATTAAGGTGTAACAGCCTAATATTTCTAAACATCATTAAGTTTCATAAACATTTTGATTCGTAAACTGAAACAATAACTTTCTAGCATAATATTGATTTTCATAACGACAACTTCAGTAACTTAGATTTATCAATAAATACTGATTTCATGGAAGAAAGAAATAAATACATAATTTAACAAGTACCTGGTTCTGATGCTAATTTTTGTTGCCTCTGTGCCTTGTTGTTGCCTCCCTGCTACCTGCTACGCAGATCAACCCTGCTACAAAAAGGAAAATAACTGCCCAAAACTATTGTCCTCCCTGCCAACTAGGAAAAATACCTAGCTCCAGGATATCTATGGATACCTGGCCCTTCGTGCCCAAAACCTCCAGCAACTCAGTGCCTCCCCTAATCAAAATCCACAGTCTCAAAACTCTGTGCTCATAGTAAGTCCAAAAATCCTCCGAAAAATCTCTCCTCTCTCCCATCCTCCTCCCAACCACCTTCCCCTTTCCCTTATTCCTCCTTCGCTGACTCATGCAGTTACTCCTCCAACCACCCTCCATGCCTGTCCCTTCTCCCCCTTAAATGTTTTATCTTCTCGGGATTCATATGCCCCCTCTCTGCATACGCAACCACTTTTTTAACATTTTTCATTGATCTTTTAAATTTATTTCTCAGGTCAATAAATGTGATCTACAGTCAGAGTATTACTTAATTAATCACAATTATTTTATTTAATTAATTTTACTTTACCCTCTTTAAATATTTATTAAACTAGGGTCGTTACATACACCCACCCTTCAAGAAACTTCATCCCGAAGTTTAAGGTATCTGATAGTACAAAGGGAAAGAGCATGGTTCACACATTCACAACAACTAACATTATCAGTAAGTAAGTCAAGAAAGCTCATACATACTAGTGTTTATGTACAAGAAATGCATGTGTAGCTAGTACATGCAAATCTCGTGCACGTACTAATAATCAAACTGTCATCCTTTAATAATTTAGGTATGCATTCAATCCAATCAACAAGACTAGTCTTTTATAAAAGACAACAATCAATTAATTGTGTGAGAAATTGTTTAATTACAATTGTCCAGTTCAATAATTTATTTTAAACAACTGTGGTTTAGTTACATAATAATGAATATTCATATATACACATTTTTCTTCATCAAATCCCACTTCAAGACAGATCTCCATATAGTCTCAACTATTCTACTCATCCTTCCTCCCTAACCTACTTCCAACTCCATTCCTATCCATCCTCTTCTAGACTATCTTGGAGCATCAGCTATATTGACCTAACTCCAAATAGAACATGTAAGTGGAAGTGTTGCTATCTCGACCAAGCTTCCCTAGCAGGCAACTGACAGTCATCATCACACGTCTTGGGGAGCGTGAACTAGCACCGTCCTCCCATGACTTCAGGTTTCAGAGGATACATGGTGGGAAATGCCTCCACCCCTCCTAACAGAACCAGGGTCAACACCCTACAATGGAGGATACACGGTGGGAAATGCCTCCACCCCTCCTAACAGAACCAGGGTCAACACCCTACAATGGAACATACAGGGGCA
>ML785407.1:155457-199248 GCA_009831015.1 Picea engelmannii
ATCTGAAATAATCTTCTTAGGTATCCCGTGCAAACGGATAACCTCACTTATGAACACTCGTGCCACATCAGTGACATCGTAAGTGTCTCTAACTGGAATGAAATGAGCACTCTTGGTTAACTTATCCACTATCACAAGAATGGCATTGCGTCTATGAGATGTGAGTGGAAATCCTACAACAAAATCCATAGAGATGACTTCCCACTTGGACATAGGGACATCATGTGGTTGTAGGAGGCCTGCCGGGTGATGGTGGTAGGCCTTCACTTGTTGACACTCTAGGCATCTGGCGACGAAATGGACTGCATCGCACTTCATGCCTACCCAAAAGAAGAGTTTATTCATCTTTGCGTACATCTTCTTCACCCCTAGATGTGCGCAATAAAGTGCTCTATGGGCTTCCTTCAGTATGATGCTTCGAATATCCCCATTCTCTGGGATGTACATCCTTCCTCGATATCTCAACAATCCGTCCGTTTCTAGATTATATCCTTCATACTTTGGGTCTAACTGCCTCCCGCTTTGGAGGTTTGAAGTAACCTTTAAATACCAACTGTCTCCTAGTAGTTGTGTCAACACATGTTCCCTCAGATTGACCTTTAAGGTCACCAAGGAGAAGATACGTGGTCTCCTGCTCAAGGCATCTGTGACCACATTTTCCTTTCCCTTTATATATGAAATACCAAAATCATACTCACTCATAAACTCACTCCATCGTCTTTGTCTGGCATTCAGATCTCTTTGAGTGAAGAGATGTTTTAAGCTTTGATGGTCCATTTTGAGTTCAAAATTTCGCCCCACAAGATAGTGCCTCCAAAGTTTCAGAGCTAGCATTACAGCTGCCAACTCTAAGTCATGAGTCGCGTATAACTCTTCGTGCTTCTTCAAATTCCGTGATGCATAAGTTATCACCCCTCCATCCTACATTAGCACGACCCCCAACCCTTGTTTCGAGGCATCCGTACAGACCATGAAGTCCTTTTCCATATCTGGCACTCGTAGAATTGGCGCACTAGTTAGTAATCTCTTAAGCTCAATGAATGCACTATCACATTCTTCTGTCCATTCATACCTGACTCCCTTGCATTGAAAAGTGGTGATGGGTTTCGCTATTTTTGAGAATCCTTCCACAAATCTCTGGTAATAACCCGCTATCCCCATGAAGCTTCTCACCTCATGTGCATTTTTCGGCATTGGCCATTCCATAATGGCCTTTACCTTTTCTGGGTCCACCGAGATTCCTTCGCCTGAAATGATATGACCTAAATAGTGGATCTCTTTCTGGAAGAAGGAACACTTCGACAACTTCCCATACAACTTGTTCTCCCTAAGGCAAGACAACACTATTCGCAAGTGTTCCTCGTGTTCTCTTTCATTCCTGGAATAGACGAGAATGTCATCCAGAAAAACTTGTACAAAATGGTCTAAGTACTTCCGGAATACGCCGTTCATGAGGCTCATGAATATTGTTAGCGCATTGGTCAATCCAAAAGGTACTACAACAAACTCGCAATGTCCAAACCGAGTTCAAAAGGCAGCTTTTGGGATATCACCTTCCTTAATCCTTAACTGATGATATCCAGATCGCAAATCGATCTTTGAGAATACCGCTGCTCCTTTCATCTGATCGAAGAGTTCATCTATTCACGACATTGGGTACCTATTTTTCAGTATAGCACGATTCAAGTCCCTGTAGTCTATACACAGTTGTAAGGATCCATCCTTCTTCTTTACAAAAATTACCAGTGTGCCCCAAGGTGAGACACTGGGCCTTACTAGCCCTAAGTCTAGTAACTCCTTCAACTACATTTGAAATTCACAAAGTTCTGGCGCCGTCATCCTATACGGAGTCTTGGATATTGGTTTTGCACCAGGTTTTATCTCAATAGTAAAATCAAGCTCCCTTTCAGGAGGTAACCCTGGTAATTCGTTCGGGAAAACATCTGGAAATTCTGACAATACTAGATACTGATCTAATGAGGGTCCTTTCCTTTCACCCACTGCTTCCACTACATACAGTCGACACCCTTGCCTCAAGCATCGCTTGACCTTCATAGTTGATATAAAGCGTATTGACACTTTTCTCTGTACACCCTGGATCACTATTGGTCTTCCTTCGTCATCAATACAAAGCACCCTCTTTGCGAAACAATCTACCAAAGATCGATGAGTTGCTAACCAATCCATTCCAATGATTAGGTCATATGCCCCAAGAGCAGTGACGTATACCTTCAACATGGTAGTGCACACTCCTAGGTCAACTATACAATTATCGACACTAGGTCCTACAGCTTGTTTTCCCCCCAAATCCATCTCGACTTGTTTAAAGTCATCGTGCTCGTAAGCTACCAGCCCACTCTTTTCTAATGCAGATGGTGAAATGAAACTATCTGTCGCACCAGAATCAAACAAAATCTTAACATTAACATGATTTAGAGTACCTGAGGATTCTACTACTGTGGATTGATGTTCAACCTGGCGGTTGTTAACCGCTGCGTAAATCTGATGGTTGCTACTTGCTCTCCCCATCGGTGCCTTTCCTTCTCTATGCGCGAACCCTGATTGTAACTCCGGGCAGTCACGTTCGTAATGGGGTCCTTCACATATCCAACAGGCAATACAAGATTGAACCGATGCACTGTTATGTGACTGATTCCTAAACGAGTTCCTTCCCCTGGAACCCCTGCCCCTACTAGATGTTCCTCGAGATGGTCGTGGACCTGTTTGCACCGTTGGCGATGAATGAGATGCTGCACTAGTTTCCATTGAAATCCCTGCAGCTATTGTCCTTGGCATGACTCTGTTACCATAAGGTGGTGGCCTTGAGCCCCCTCCCTTAGGAAATGTCCTCGGGGTCTTTCCTACGAATCCAGGGCAATACAGAAATGTCGATCTTGCACCCCCTGTTAATTTTATGTGTTCTTCCGCATAACGCGCACTTTCTACCGCCTCCGATACTGAAGACGGTTTCCACATCCACACCATAGCTCTTATCTTTGGGTTCAATCCATAAATGAAGCGCTTTGCCTGTCGCTGGTCATTGTCCATATATGAAACATACTTGACCAGTTCCATAAACCTGATCTCGTATTCTTCTACAATCCTGTTTCCTTGTACTAAGGCATGAAATGCCCCTACTTGTTGTTCCTCGTAGTATGCTGGTAGATACTTCCTTCGGAACCTCTCCTCGAAAAGTTCCCAAGATACTGTGTCTGGGGTAAGGTGTAGTTGTCTTTCCAAGTTGCCCCACCAGTTTAAGGCACTGTCTCTTAACTGAAAAATTGTGATCTTTGCCTTTGAGTTGGATGCATAGTCTCTTAAGGAAAAACACCTTGTCATTCCTTCCAATCACGCTTCCGCACGTTCACTGGCGTGACCTCCGAAAAACTCCGGAAGTTTGATCTTCTGCAATTCTTGCGTGATGTCTTCAGGTGGAAATTCTCCCCTTGAGTTCCTTGATGCTTCTGGATTACCCATTCCATATGGTGGGGGTTCCACATCAGTCCCTGCTGGTTGGCGCCCCTTTAAAGTCTCATTAATGGCCTCCAACGAGCGCAATATGAGGGCTAGTTTGGGCGATGGTGGTGGTGGTGCTGGTGGTGTCGGTGGTGTTGATGGTGTGGGTGGCGTCGGTGGTGCCCGTGATGACGCTCCCCTTCCTCGACCCCTTCGAGTCCTGACCATCTAGTTTAACTTAACCTGCATCACCCCAAAGTTATCAGGGTGAGTTCCAGGACGTTTCAAATTGGTGCTACTTAAACTTAGAAACAGGGTTAGGCGTAAGTTTTCTTTACTTGTCTGTAAACAGACATTACTCCATCAGGGGAATTGGCTAGGTTCGGTTTAGGATTAAGCATCTAAGCTTGGTTAACATCGAATTTTTAAGGTAGATTAACCTTACACTCAAATAAGATAATTAATTCAAAATTATTATTACACTAATTTAACCTAAATTAATTTTACTTTAATTTTATACTAACTTAATCTTATTTATATATAAATTATTTATACTAAATTATTTAATTTACTTTAAAGTTATATTTATTTTTTACACTCTATACTATATATATATAATAATAATTGAACGTATACCCAAGGGTTCGAGTACGCATCGGTTCCACGTGCTCGTATGGCTTTCTCAATCTCCCTCGCATCTAACCCCCAAATTCTACACCTGTCATCCCTTCGACTCCCCACATGTCCTTCCTCTGTCTCACTTTCTCATCCGCTGGGACTTTCCTCGCATTAGTTTTTGTCCACCATAGATCTGCCTCTGCTCTGTTTAGAGGTTTCCAAAATCTCCCTTTCCATGGATCACATTCTTGCCATTGTTCTGAGCACTTTACTAGCGCTGGTTATTGTTGCATATGCTCCAGTTTGTTTTGCAGAAACAAAGTATATTGATATGGCCACTGACAAGATCCAGGACCTGGAGTCCAGTCTCTTTGAGATATTGGGAATCAACCCCCTGTCTATACATTTTGCAGAGCTCGCCCTCAGCTATGGTAATAGGTACGATCCAGTCCGCCAGTTGTGCACAGTTTTAGTACCTTCATGAAGAATGTGGGGTTATTCGAATCAAGAAATTGCATAAATCTTCCTTGCGCTGTGGTAATGAATGGTGATTTCTTCTTTTGAACAAAATATTTGCTTGTAATTCCAGCCCTGTACGGATTTTGGTATTATTTTTATTTGAATTTATTTCATTTTTATCTATAAATTTATTCATCTGTACATATGCATGTTGATGCAGACGAGGTCCAACCTATCACCCCGCAGGGTCTCTTCACTTGACCTCCTGCTCACAGGATCGATTCAAATCTCTCTGCTGAGCCAAAGAGGCTCTTTAGATTCCCAAGTGAAATCCCTGTCAAAACACGACCCAATCCACAGGTCCTTTTTCCTCTCTGCCCGGTCTCTATTCCTAACCGTGGTTGCCCCAGAATCTCTATCGGGGTTCGGGGTTTTCCACTTCCCCCTGTCGAGAGTCACAGTACTCTCAAATCCCCGATCACCAACGCGCCCTTCTCTATGCGTTGGCCCTCTTTGACTAGGCCCTTTGGTCCATACGACCCTATCCCATAAGACCGCAGCTCTATACCTCCTTGTCGGGATTTTAGGTTCTAATTTCCCGATGAGTCCTTTGCCCTTAGCTCCTCCTAGCTAGGCTCCGGTCCATATGACCTGACTCCGTGTGACCATAGTCAAACCTCCATCGGGGCTACGGGGTTTCCCATGTCAAAGTGCGCATGTATCCAAGACTCACGATTCCCTGAATCGCGACGTGCCTTTGATCACACTAGCCCTTCTGGCTTAGCCCTGGCCGACGTGAACGTCACCCCATGACCACTTAACTTAACCCGTCAGGGCTACGGGGTTTGTGATGCCTTGATGCATACACCCGCAGGATTCCCGATCATCCAAATCCCGATGCCCCGTTACGCTGACAGTTGGCCTCCACTACGCCACTGTCCTCGACGCTCCGTTACGCTGACAGCTGGCCCCCACTGATCGGGGTTTTCAAGGATCGTGAATTCACAATGCATAAACCGCTTGTCTCCAGAATCCCCGATTCTCCGATGAACAAAACTCCAATGGCGTCCGATCCTTTGCCACCTTTCCTTGCATATGGACGGTCCCAATTCCTCCGGGATTTCGAGACTCTTGATGTCTCAGTTTTCTTGCCCTCGAGAACTCTGATTTCCCGATCTGTGACTTTCATCTAATCTCTGACACCTATCCCGTGTGAACGGACGGCTCAGATCTCGTCGGGGTTTTCACTTGGATTTCCCCGATCACCTGTCCACGGGAATGTCGATTTCCCAATGGCTAATATTCCAACCCGCTCCAGATCTTCGACACCCGTCCCTCAGATGGACAGTTCAGATTGACTCTCGGGATTTCGAGACTTTCAAGGTCCCAGTTCTCATGACCTTGAGAACTCCGATTTCCCGATGGCCAATATCCCGAATCTCGTGCGATCTTTGCTACGTGTCCCCTACCAATCAGACGGTCTAGATCCCGTCGGGATTTCTCCCCTGTTGTTCACGAAATTTTAACCTCCGTGCAACTCTTGCAGATCCGATGGCTGTCGTTGATCTGATCCAAGATATGATGGCTCCGATAAATCCTCTTCGTGCGCTCCTCCTCCAGAGGCTAATCTCCACGCAACTCTTCCCGATCCAATGGCTTACGGGATTTCTATGTGAGATCCGACGGCTGTCGGTCTCCTTCTTCTGTAGGCTCCTCCTGAGCTTTTGCTGGATGTAGACGCCTCAACGGTCCAGATATTCTTTCCCCGCTGTATCCGACAGCTCCGATCCTATCGGGAAATCACGTATCGTGATTCCTTGACGCAACGGTTCTACACCCCTGAAATTCCCGATGGGTAAAATCCCGATACCTCCCCAGAATGCTGACGCGTGTCCCTACCAGGATCAACGGCTGGGATCCATTCTCGGGATTTCGAGAACCACAAGGTATCGATTCTATGGCTTAACAAACCTCGACGACTCTGATATCCCGGTGGCTCCTCCTCTGAACACTAGGACTTAAACCTTGCGCAACTTCTTGAGATCTAACGGCTGACGGGATTTCGCCCGAGATCTGACGGCTCAGATCCGTTCTCCCGTGTAACAGACAACTCTCCTTCAGGATAATTGATTTGTTGCATAATACATTACGTAATGTTAAAATGGCTTTCTTGGCAAAGTTAATATTTGTACGGGTCTATAGTTCCTGAGATTCTTCATTATTTCAAAATTTCACCGAGGCTAGTACAGGAAACTAGTTTACACTGTTCCCGCACGATACAAGTCTTCTAAATTTCCTTTTTCCTGCTGCGCATTCGCAGTTCCTCCTTTAGGTAAGTTCGAGATGAAGTAGGCCTTTTTAAGGTCCTGCAAATGTCCTTTTTGCATTTTATATAGTATAACTCGTTCAGTCATTAAATTTTCCAACTTCAAGCCTTCAATAGAAGCTTCCCTTTGACATTTTCATCGATTTCAGGTGTCTATCTTACCCGAAACTTCATTGACAAGTATTGCTCAAATATAATTAAGTTATCATCTTTGTTTTTGTGCTTAATAGCTTTATTCAGGCTGCTTTAAGGGTAGCCATTTTGTGGGAAGTGATCCCTCAAAACTATCTGGGTTTGCTGCCACTTATTTTAAAGGGCGTTCCTTTAAATATTCAGACTAAGACTGTATTATCCATTCATGATCCAGTTAAAGGGTATTACCTAAAGCTGCTGCTTGTGATATATGAGATTATTTGCTTGGGTAATGTAGGGGTACTACCTGTATATTTTCAGATATTGTATCAGTCATATTGGGTCAAACTAAACGTGTTTTGTTTGTAGTTTAAGCGCGGTTGGAGTTAACACTTGGGGTTTTTGGCCCTTAGGCCTAGATTTCGAACTAAGATGCTCTGATACCATATGTAACAACCTAATATTTCTAAACATCATTAATTTTCATAAACATTTTGATTCGTAAACTGAAACAATAACTTCCTAGCATAATATTGATTTTCATAACGACAACTTCAGTAACTTACATTTATCAATAAATACTGATTTCATGGCAGAAAGAAATAAATACATAATTTAACAAGTACCTGGTTCTGATGCTAATTTTTGTTGCCTCTATGCCTTGTTGCTGCCTCCCTGCTACCTGCTACGCAGATCAACCCTGCGGCCACAAACAGGAAAATAACTGCCCAAAACTACTATCCTCCCTGCCAACTAGGAAAAATACCTAGCTCCAAGATATCTACGGATATCCTGGCCCTCCGTGCCCAAAACCTCCAGCAACTCAGTGCCTCCCCTGATCAAAAGCCACAGTCTCAAAACTCTGTGCTCACAGTAAGTCCAAAAGTCCTCCGAAAAATCTCTCCTCTCTCCCATCCTCCTCCCGACCACCTTCCCCTTTCCCTTATTCCTCCTCCGCCGACTCATGCAGTTACTCCTCCAACCACCCTCCATGCCTATCCCTTCTCTCCCTTAAATGTTTTATCTTCTTGGGATTCATAGGCCCCCTCTCTGCATACGCAACCATTTTTTTAACATTTTTCATTGATCTTTTAAATTTATTTCTCAGGTCAATAAATGTGATCTGCAGTCAGAGTATTACTTAATTAATCACAATTATTTTCTTTAATTAATTTTACTTTACCCTCTTTAAATATTTATTAAACTAGGGTCATTACATAAGGAAAGATACAAAGTATCAATGGAACGATGAGTGCCAACACAGTCTGGATACCCTGAAGAAAAAGATGGTCACCGCACCAATATTAGTATTTCCAGATTGGGAGAAGACATTCCATGTACATGTAGATGCATCAGTGATAGCACTTGGAGCTATATTAGCGCAACTAGGAGCAGGAGACTTGGATTACCCAATAGCGTTCGCACGCAAAAAATTATCAGACTCAGAACAAAATTATAACACGACAGAAAGAAAAGGCCTAGCTATGGTCTATGCACTATAGAAATATAGACATTACCTATTGGGAAAACATTTTAATATGTTTGCAGATCACTCAGCCCTGAAATATCTAGTCAACAAGCCAGTGTTGGGGGGGAGAATCTATCATTGGTTATTTCTATTTTAAGAATTTGACTTTGAGGTAATAGTTAAACCAGGAAAACTGAATGTAGGACCTACCCACCTATCGAGGGTCACAAATGGAGAGGAACCAACAAATTTAGAAGACAACTTTCCAGATGCACAACCATTCTCAGTATAGATTGTTGACGATTACTTCACAGAGCTCATCCAGTACTTGAGCATAGGTACTGCGCTGCAAGAATATACCACTGCGCAGAAGAAGAACCTAGTAGTCCACGCAAATGACTATTAATTGATCACATGACATCTATACAAGATGGGCATAGATAGCATCTTACGAAGATACGTACTAGACCATGAACTACCAAGAATTTTAGCAGAAGCCCACGAGGGAATAGCAGGAGGTAATTACGCAGGAAAAGTTATCGCGCAGAAGGTAATACACGTAGGATTATGGTGGCCAATGATCCACAGAGAATCAAAAGAATACTGTCATCAATGTGATGTCTGTCAAAGGGTAGGCACACCCAACAAAAGGGATGATATGCCACTACGACCGCAAGTGACACTTCAGGCATTCAACAAATGGGAGATAGACTTCGTGGGACCTATTAACCCACAAGCCAAAAGAATGGGGGAGAGATATATTATCGCTGTGACAGAATACCTAACAAGATGGGAAGAAGTCGCACCAACAAAATATTGTAGCACAGAGACAACTGCACACTTTCTGTTTGAACAGGTAATTACTAGATTTGGGTGCCCAAGAATTTTGATGAGAGACCAAGGAACGCACTTCATAAAAATCACCATCTGAGTGATGCTGGAAGAGTTTGAAGTTCATCACCAAAAAATCACACCGTATCATCCACAGGAAAATGGCACGGTAGAAGCCTTCAACAAAATTCTAGAAAATGCCCTGACAAAGATATGCAACATCAACAGGGATGATTGGGATCTCAAGGTACCAATAGTACTATGGGCGTATAGAACCACATTAAAAAAGTTGAACTTCCACACACCATTCAAACTAGTCTATGATCAAGAAGCAGTAGTGCACTTAGAATTTTTAATACCCAGCCTACATGTAGCAACTATTACGCAAATGACAAAACGAGGTGCAGAACAGGAAAGAATGAATCAGTTATTGTCAATGGAGGAAGACCAAATCTTGGCAGGATTCCATCAACAATTACATAAATCAAGAGACAAATATTGGCACGATCGCCACATCAAGAGGAAGACATTCAAGGAAGGAGATCTAGTATTACTCTACGACATTAAATCATTGCAGCATCCAAGAAAGCTCATAATGCATTAGCTAGGACCATACGAGGTAAAAGTTGTCATAGACAGAGGAGTTGTACAGTTAAGAGATATAGCAGGAGCATACCTTAGAGGAATGATCAACGGGATCCGGTTGAAGCTATACGAGGGCAGTCGACCACACACCGCGCAGTAAAAAAATAGAAAACAACAACAACAACAACGCATAGCATGATGTATAAGCCACATATGAAACACGAAGCCAACAAGGAAAAAGATAATGGCTATATTGAAAATGGAAACAAGCGCTAAAGATGGAAAAATCAGGTTGATAGGACAACAAGAGGTAGAGTTAAAGCAAGGCAAGGATGGATGGGATGTCACATTAAATGTGCCAACTGGAGACGGCATAGTAGGCATAATGGAAAGTATGAAACTGTCGTGGATGCATTGAATCTACAGTTATGGTGCATTAATCGCATGATGGAGGAAGTGTCCTTGACAAGCTTCATGAGGATCCCATACAACACACGAGCACAGAAGCAGTTAGTCTATTCGTGAAAGGAGAACAACAAAAAGAGCAACAACAACTAGAATGAATAAAGAGAAACCACATAGCTCATTGAATCCATTCGAACTCAACAAATGTTCGAGAAACACCATTATGGCACCACCAAAGTTCGCAGAACCAGGCCAGATAGCCAAATCAACCAGGGCTCAGACGAGGTCGTGAGGACCACTGGAAGAAAGTGAATATCAACCACCTAAGATCGTCGATATTGATGAAATCCCATCTCCAGAGGAAATCCCAGTAGAGTCCACAAAAATACTAGAGGAGGTTCTGCAACCACAAACAGAGGCCATGGAACAGGATACACCAGCAGCGATGCATGAGCCTCAGAACAAATAAGAAGAAACCCACCTGGAAATACCACTAGAAAATGTCGAAGCAGTCATAGGAGCCAATATAAGCACACAAAACCTGGATGCAGCAGTGCAACTAGACGGTCCACAAATACCCATCCCAGATTTGTTTTCACCCGAGTCGACGGGTAAAATGGTCATGGATTGGGTAGAATGGATGGAGAAGGAGAAACTGAAAGTTGCTGGAACGTCGAGCCAACCATTGCAACAAGAGGACCGGATTCAAATACTGAACTCACCTCAAAAGAAACCGGCTGCAAAGATATTGCTACCTCGCATGCCAGAGGGAGTACAAGTGGAACCACAACTATTAGGTCAAGTCGGGAAGCTCAAGTATTCTGACCATGACATAAAAAATGAAACCAAATATCCATAGATTTCACCACAGGTCTTTATGCAGAAAATAGTCATGAACCAACTCGGAGAAACCATCACTCAGCCACACTAGTGGGCCACTGGACTGGACATAACATGAATTCTAGGGTTGTTGAAGATACCACTCTTTGACAGAGGCCAATATGCGACAGCATGCACCAAGCAACTGTTAGTAGTTACGCATGGAGGGGATATATGGCTAGACAAACTCGTCCCCATAACTATTGAACTTATCACGCAGATAATAGGCCTACCCACCAGGGGTATGGATCTCGCCTTGATTTTGGACGATAAGTCCAAGGAAAAAGCATTGGCAGAAGAGATGAAGAAGAAATATGGCACCGACAAGGGAACAAGAGGCATTATAAATAAACAAATCAACAATGTCGTGACACAATTGGGTGCAAAAATCTTAGCCTGCAAACTGCTATGAAAATTCTTCAAAGATGAAGTACCAGTAGGAGTCATTGTTGTTGCATCTCAGTGCGCGAAAGGCACCTTCATGAGTTTGGTGCCATACATATCAAACTTGTTCCAAGTAGACTACAAAGACGCACATGACGCAGGTACGGAATTTCATTACTCATGGATGATCACTCTCATAGCTTTCATGGGATGGTGGGAACCTAAATACATTGTCTTTGCTACCACACCACAGCTAGGAGGAGCAAGATATCACGTCCTAAGATTCGGGACACTATCCAATCATAAGAGGGAGAATAAAATCATATTCAAATATTACCTATGGGAGATATAGGAAGCCATCAACCAAGCATGGAGAATAACACCAGAGGTTGTCGCACGATACGGGGACATTGCTAATTTTTGGGCTAGGTGACAAGACATGTGGATACAACCAAGGAAAGACCCAGATAAACAGTGGCTACAGATGCACTACTGCATCACCAAGGGTGATATCAACATGATCATCAGCGAAAGGCCTGATGAATGGAAGACTCCAACCATACCCAGAGTAGTATCGAGACATACAACAGAAGGAGGGTCTACGTAGGCAGAGACAAAGCCTCCACAAATCCTAGTACCCAAGAGACGAAGAACGAGCCAAACCAAGTTGACTCAAGCAGACGATGGCTCAAAGTAGCCAGGTACTCAGAAGGGGAGGAAATAAACCACCCATCCAAACAATGGACAGAGGAAACCGCCTCAGGGATCACAGGAAACCACATCGAACCCCATCACATAGGAACCAGGGGGAGCTAAGAGACCAGTGGTACAAGATGAAGGTGATCACAAGAAAATGAAGGCACAATGACCACCACTGGACTACACAATCATGGAGGATGATGGAGAGATGATTGCCAAGATGGTCCAAGACTGCCTTGCAGAAGATTTTGATCATGCCATGCACCACAGGGATAAACTGCAAAAGGAAATGACAGAAATGGGACAACTCCTTAAGAAATTTGGGGAAGCCCAGATCACAAATAGCAGTAGAGGCATAGAGCCATCAACCACACAGACCACAGAAAGGGTAGAGGTAGAATAAAGCGATCCATTTCTTCTGATACCACATGCACATTCCACGATCTATATAAATCCTACCATGCTGTGAATGGATGAAATTGTGGGACAGACACCACTGAAGGATTTGGATCATATCCAATTGGTCCTGACACGGATGCCATCAAAAGCATTATACAAACTATAGGTTAGCGTCGACCACAAGATACAGTCTCTAGCACATAAAAACTTAGTCGAGCTACAATAATAAACAAAGAAGCATGAAGTGTTGTAAACAATTTGTGCACAGGCCAAATATGAGACCCAGGAAGAGAAAGAACGCAAAAACGAGCTGGAACGCAGAGTGGAAGAAATTTTTGGGAAACTCCTAGCTACTTGCACAAGAAAATGAACTCCCATCCACAGAGAATATTGACCATATTGTGCAGGAAATTGATCAGTATAAGAAGGATATTGATACTCTCCACAGATAGATTAAACCAAAAAATCCACCAACAGTGAAGGAGAAATGGAAGCAGGAAGCAGCAATGAAACTGCAGGATAAAGCAGCACAACTTTGGACAAGGTTGGAAGAGGATCCACAAGTCCAACACTAGGACAAGGAGGAGGAGAGGATCAATGCAACGATCCAAGAGCTCAAGCAGTGAAAAAAGATCATACCAATCTCGGAACGAGTCAAGGGAATGCAAGAGTTGAAGAAGATATAGGTAGAACTTACCACTGTGAAAACACAGAAACAAGAGCGCCAGGCTCAAATAGAACCGTTGCAGGAACGAGTAGCAGAAATAATCGTGCGGGTAGAAGAAGCTAGAAAACAGACAACACAAACTCAGCTAGAATGTGCAGGACTGATGAGCGAGGAAGTGGAAGCTCAGACAGTCGACACCATCAAGGAAAAAAATGTGCAGGCATTGACAAAAGCGGAAGAGTTGCAGGAACAGTTCCAGACGATCACCAAGGAGATCGAGGAAGCACAGAGAAATTAGGTGACTCAAGATGAGTCACATGTCAATGTTGGGGGCTTGTTGGCACCAGGCCAAAGGGGAAATAAGAATGATCATGGGAAAGAAAGCATGCAAAAAACTAAAGCAACAGCTGGCAAAAAGAACATCACGTTCTTATGCAGGAAAGCGTGCACAAGGAAAGTGAAATATCGAGGAAGAACAACACGCGCATGGGAGAAATACCTAACGTAAGAAGGGTTAGGGCTTTGGTAATATTCTAAAAAAGGATAAAGAGCCTGAAATGTATAAATATAGATACAAAAGTATCAATTAGAGAGAGATGTTATGTTATGTTTTGTGGTTGTTATTACTATTTGATGATTGTGCGGATGAATGATATTATGTTTGTTGTTATGAACTGATTTTGTAAGATGTTGAGCAAAGGAGATATGGAGGAAGGTAGGTCTGAGGATTAGATTGCACGCTATGGATCCTGGTGCGATCTATTTTGCCCCACATAGATCTTGCTTAAATTGATGTAGAATTGTAAGCGCGAGGCACTAGAAGTACAAAACTATCATAATACAAGATCCAAGAGCCAAATCTTTGTGGACGTAGCTCAGGAGGGGGTGAACCATGGTAATACTCATGTGATATGTCGAATGTATGCATGTCTCTTCTTTCTTTCAGCTATTAATGGTTGAGCCTGATGAATGAGTTAATACATTGTTATGAATCTGTTTGTACTTTTCTAAATTGAACTATGGGATATGCGTATGTGACTCCAAGGAATAAGTAGTTTCCCTTACAGCTCACGGTATTTGGTCTTAATTAAGAAACCACTATCACCTACTCTTTCCTAGGCTGTAAACACTTGAGTCTTATGGCCACCCATTTTAAAGCTATCTTGGGTGAGACTGCGCAGTGCCTTCTGGGTGTTGTGTTGCCTTCTGGTTTACCAGGAGGGTCGATAGTTTTAGAGGCTTTGTTGGAACCCAAAATGACATGAGCCCTAGGTCAATAACTCAAACAACCCGAGAAGGGAGAGATGAAGAACCAACAAGAGTCATACTACCAAAAAATATTGTTGGCATGTTTGCAGGTAGAGTGTTCTTGTCATTAATGGAAAGAACAACAATGACGATGATATGTTTATAGGAAAGAAAAGAAGCAATGAGGAAAGAAGCAATGATGGAAAACAGGGAAAGCATAAGTTCAAAAGAAGAAGTGAAAAGTATGAAAATCAAAGATCAGGAGTAATATCGTAAGTATGCAAAGATCAAATATTGGAAATAAGCATAAGCTTAGGAGGAGAAGCGAACACTATGTAGAGATGAGAAAGCTCAGAAGAGATAGCAGTTTCTAGAAGTGCGGACGAGGTCCAATTCATTAGGACTCACAGAAGGATCAAAGTTCAAGGCCTTTGACACTTAGACATTCTTCCAAGTCGGAAGAAATCGTAAGCTCAGGAGGAGGAGCGATAGTGGCCGGTGGATCAGTGTCCAAATAGGAGGAGTTCACAGAAAGATCAATCCTTCGATATGAGAACATGATCGATGAATAATGTTTAGTTCGGGTCTAAATATGTGAGGAGTTTACACTCAAGAAAGTTTGAGATTTGAAATCTCTGGAATGCGAAGTTCCATCAGCCGTCGGATCAATTTCAAGTGGAAGGACAGGATAATCTAGCAAAGATGCATCACAGAAAGATCGAGTCGTCGATATAATATCCTGATCAAATGAACAACATTCACTTCAGATATAAATATGCGAGGAGGTTACACTCCTAAAATTTTGAGATTTGAAAAACCCAAGGCTCGGAAATCTGAAATGAATAAGGACCGTCGGATCTGGAGATTAGACAATGACCGTTCGATCAAGGAGATCTACATCAACAAATATCATCCTCAAGGACATGTGGCAGACCACGTCATAAAGGACATGTGGCAGACCATGTCAGCAAGGATGCGTGGTAGACCACGTCAACAAGGACACGTGGTGCAATCAGGCAATGATAAATTTCAAGTTGATTCATCATTTCAGGTACGTGGAAATCACAAATCCGAGTGACACATGGTAGTTTCTCGTCTCATGACATGTCATCGAGTGACACAAGATTTACGTCACTCCAGGAGTTTTTCTTCGGGAGTTTTACCACCATTACTTTCCCAAAGAACCGAAGACCCAAAGTGGATATGAGTCATTCGATCTGAATACCACTTTGGGTGTATTCTCGATCGTTGATCATGTAGAAGGATACGTGTCAATGGATTGTGAATTCTGGGTGAAAATTCTCCAGGAAAATGCAAAGGAGAAAGGTTTGATATTTCCAAAGTCTCGAAGTGAACAAGAACCATTGATTCAAGGAGGACACATGGTAGGAATATATGGACTCTGGCTAAAAGCGTTCTGATCAAGAGGAGTTTGAGAATCGAAACTCCTGAAGCCCGAAAGGAGAAATCGATCTCGTTCATTGGTTTGGAGGGCCACGCGTCATCTGATCGTTGAGACTAAGGATCACATGTGGAAAAAGGAAAGAAGGAAGAGCCATCGATTGAAGAGTACATATGTCAGTAGATCTTCCATTTCGGAATATATCCATTCAACAACAACATGGTTTGAGATTTGCATCTCCCAGAGCCCGGATCACGAAGGAAACCTCATCCATTGATGGAGGAAGGAGAGATATGGCCACAGACTTGAGAGGAAATATCTGAACCATATATTTAGTAGCACCATCAAGATCATGAGATCGATGGTCGTGCTCCATTGCAGGGCCATAACATGCTCGGGCCTTAATTTTTCATGAGCGGGCCGCAATCGAAACCAGGTTTTGGAGAAAGGATGGGTGGAGGCTTGTAGTGAATTACGGGGCGAAAAGAGGGTTGTCCTCAAACTTCCTATAGAACCACCTGCAATCGCGTGGTCACATGAAATCATCACCCAAGTTCATATCTAGGGAATATCTATCACATCGCTAAGCTCCACTTCCGAGTTCGGGAGATCAAGAGTTGGGAAAATCAGGGTGACTCACGACATATGACCCGAAACGTGAAGTCTCAAAGTGATTGGCCCTAGGTCATAGCCAATGGTCACAAGAAGGAAGGGGCTTAGGAGCCAAAGGATCCCAAACTGGCTGACTTTAACTGCCATAGAGGATGAAGAATTGTGACTGATAGAGAAACAAAGGATTCTCAGGATAACTAGTAGAGAATCCAAAGAACCTTGAATAACGGCCATAGAAGATGAAGAGTTTGTATGATGATCAAGTAGATGACTCGACGTGAAAAATACATGCAGAACAAAGAAGTGAATGTATTCAGTTGGGTAGCCATGCATTTGTGAAGATGCAATGAAGTGAACGACCTGTATGGAGAACTGTGATGTAGTGAAGAGGCATGACATGAAGTATGCAGAAGGTGCACAGAGAGTATAAAAACGCAGAACAAAGAAGAGATGGGATTTTGTTGAGTGTGATTCATGTAGGTAGAAGCATGTTGTGTGTAGGAGCTGAAGCACACATAAGAGGCGTGGTGCATAGAATGGAAAGAAGACACAGAGCATAAAGTGAAGAAGAAGGAAGGAACATAAATGCATATCTGAGAGAAGAACAAAAAGCGCAGCAGATGTGAGGAGAGAGACATTGATGCAGGTAGAGAAGAGCAGTGTAGCAGAATAATGATGAGACTGGTAATCCATAGATAAATGCTATATCATTGTGATAAATTCAATAAAGCAAAGATTTATATTTCAGGGTGGTATGGAGGACTGTTGTCCTCATAAGTTTCAAATGGGTGCTTGAACACATAGAGTTGTAGCTTCCATCTGGTTGCAGCCAGAAAAACCAGGGTGGCAGGGTGGTGAAAGGGAAAACTATTGTTATTTGTTATACAGGTTGGTACCTGTGTGACTAGAATTTGGTGCTTCCATCCAGTTGGTGTTGGAACACTTAGGGAGTTGGTGCTTCCTTCTAGTGGGTTCTAGAGAAACCAATAAGTTGGTTCTTCCTTCTAGTGGGTTCTAGAGAAACAAGAGAGTTGGTTCTCTCAGCAAGTTGCATATTGCAAAATAAAGGTGGTATAATCACAATGAGTTGGTGCTCATACGAATGATAATGTACAGAAAATAAAGATTACTTATCATATCAAGAAGAAGAGGTTTTTCCCTTTATGGGTTTCCTCAGGAAATATCTGTCTCTGTATATTTCATGTGTGTGATCGATGTTGAATATTCTATTGCTTACCTCCCTGCATTATTGTGGCTGTCATTGATTTCTTTGTAAAGATTTTAAAATAAGCATAATTTTTTAAGCAAGGTAACAACTGATTCACCCCCCCCCCCACCTCTCAGTTTTCCAACACAAATACCATAAACCATTACATCAAACCACGTGCCACAACCTCACTGTTATACAACCTCTATCTGTAACATACCTCAACCAAAATACATCATCAATTTCATCATCCAAATGTGATTTTTAACTCTATAATAGACCTGGTGTATATGATCACATAAATGCAAGCCTTCCTCAACAAGAGACTAGCAGTTTCATCAAATTTTACTTTAGTCTCACATGACTAGTTTGGATTAGTCAACAACCCTAACTTGAAATAATCATAACTATGTACCTGTAATGAATAAAGATATAAAAATGGCACACAATGTTCTTCAGTGTCTTTGATGCAATTCCTCCAGATTTCACTACTTGGAACCTCTCAAGAAAGGAGTTATACCAAAAATGCCATACCTAGCTGAATTATGGATTATTCTAGAGATCAAATTTGTAGAAAATGACCTACATAGAATGTTTTCTGTATAGATCTGAAAATCATACACAACATACTATAGAATTTAATATAACCAATACATTTTGTCTTACTTAATTTGGATCTGTTATTAAGAATTTATGGCATTTTTACCCGAAACACTTTTTTTAGACTAGTTTCAGGACTAGCCACAAACCCTATTTTCCACAGAGTGTAAGTCCAAAAATACAATGACCCACAAGATGAAATTTTTATCACAACTACTTGGATATGTTTCCTCAATGTCCTCCCAATTTCAAAGTTTCAATCATTATAGAAAAACGTTTATTGTGAAAATGGTGAGATGACATGTAAATAACATACCTTAGAAAGCATCATCAAAAGAATTTATCCTTTCTTGAATTCCGGCCTTCTTTACTTCACCTTCCCTATGAAATTTGGCTTAGATATCCTTTGGTTACCTCAGTCACTTGTATATATTCAATATTCTCAAGTGTGATGAAAATGAGAGATCTTTGCCTCTTATGTATACGTTTATGTAGCTTCCTCAAGGGGTTACATTTTAATCATCTTAACCCACTTGCCTTATTTTAGGGCTAACCCACTTCTAACCACTTGTCCACTTAGTAATTTATCCATTAAATTTATTATTTAAATAATCTATTTTGTATCCACTTTGACTTATAGTACACTCATTACTTCACTTTATTATTTACCTTCTAAAATCTCTTAAACCACTTTCCTTATTTTAGGGCTAACCCACTTCTAACCACTTGTCCACTTAGTAATTTCTCCATTAACTTTATTATTTAAATAATTTATTTGGTATCCACTTTGACTTGTATTACACTCATCACTTCACTTTATTATTTAAATAATTTATTCTTTGCAATCACTTTGACTACTTTGACCTTTTGGGGCTTCTAGATGACTCATGAGGGTTCTCCAACTTCACATGGCCATAACTCTCTAACCGTGAAGAGTTATGTGACATTCCACATACCATTGGAAATGAAATGACATGTAATATCCATCTAGAATCGTATTACCTTCAAATATATTAAAATTCATATCATTATACCTCAAACAAACTTGGGCCCATTACCCAAACCTTTGTGCTACCGTAATTTGCTACCAGACTTTCTTCAAGGGTTGACATCAATGACAAACAACCCAAATAATAAAAAATATCCCCCTTTGGCATTGATGGAAACACTCTAATGCAATATTGAATTCATATCACTCATTCTCCTCATGTGACCATCGCTCCCCTTGGAACCATGCCTCTATGCTTTGCATATGATAAATCTCTCCCCCTTTGTCATCAATGGAAAAGGTATCTTTCCATCCGGGGCTGCTCCCCCTAACTGAAATGACTGAAATGTCCTTAGGGATACTCCCCATGAATGAATCTTCCTGAAATTGATCTCCCAACCTGAACTGTCCTCTTTATGGTGCTTCCTCATGTAAATCTAAGATATATAAGATAAGCATTCAAAAGCATTTATTTTGGAGTAGAAATTACTCAGTCTCTGGCGAAGATACTAAAAGGATTCCCATGGAAGCGGTTTTGTAAATATGTCTGCCACTTGTTCTTTTGTGCCCACATATTCAACTCTGATGTTCTTCTCTACAATTTTTTCTCATAGAAAGTGATACTTGATTGGAATGTGCTTTGTCTTGGAGTGCATCATCGGGTTCTTTGAGATACAGATGGCACTTGTATTATCACGATATATTGGAATGGTCTCATCATACTCAACCGGTATATCTGTCAGATTTTATTTCATCCATAGAACCTGTGTACAACATGTTGATGTTGCAATATACTCTGCTTCGACTGTAGATAAGGATATTGATGATTGTTTCTTACCAATCCATCATACTAAACACTCACCCAAGTAGAATGTTTCTCCACTGGTGCTTCGTCGGTCATTAATGAAACTACCTAATATGCATCTGTGTAAGAAATAAGTGATAGATCCTTTACTTTTGGATATCATAATCCAAACTCTTATGTTCCTTCGAGATATATAAAAATCATCTTCACTTCTAATACATGTGATTCCTTTGGTGCTGCTTGAAATCGTGTCACCTTTCCAACTTCTTGTATTACATATGATTTGGATGTTTTCACATATAGTAATCTACCAATCATTGACCTGTATTTCCTCTGGTCTGTAAACTTTGAATCATCATCTCTTTTCAACTTGCAACTGATTTTCATAGGAGTGGTAACTAGTTTGCAATCTTCCATTCCGAACCTCTTTATCGTTTCTTTAATATACTTAGTTTGAGAAATAAAAATTCCTTGGTTTCTTTGACGTATCTGAAGACCTAGAAATAAGGATAGTTCTCCAAGTAATGACATTTCAAATTCATTCTTCATATCCTTTTCAAATTTCTGTCTTAACTTGTCATCATTGCTTCCAAAAATAATATCATCAACATAAACTTCAATTAATAAAATACTATCTTGAGTTACCTTGATGTAGAGGTTGTTGTCTACACTTCCTTTTATGAACCCTGCTTATTGTAGATATTTATCCAGTCTAGAGTACCATGCTCTAAGATCATGTTTTAGACCATACAAGGCCTTCTTCAATTTGCACACATAATCTGCATTCTCTGACAACTAAAGTCCTTCTGGTTGTTCAATGTAGACTTCTTCTTCAAGTTCTCCATTAAGAAAAGTTGATTTTATGTCCATCTGATACACTTTAATATTCTTGGAGCATGCATAAGATAAAAGAAATAAGATGGATTCCATTTTGGCAATTGGGGAAAATGTCTCTTTAAATTCTATTCCTTCAACCTATGCGTATCATTTTATTGCCAATCTTGCGATCTCTGGGAATTGGTCTTTGTTCACCCATTCTTCGTGTTTTGTTATCCATACTTTCTTATATATGATATCAATGTTCTCTTTCATGGAAGTATTGATCATACTTCTACAATCACTAGCTATGTGTCCATAGTTATGACATTTGTAACATTCAATGTCACGTTGGGCCACATAGCCATTTCTTGCTTGAACATTTCTTTTATAATCCCTGCAATCCACAACCTTATGTCCAAAATTAGTATAATAAAAACAATGACCATAAATGAAATTTGCATACCTAGGAGTGAATGATCTTCTTTTTGGTCTAGTCCTTCTGAATTTCTTCTTTCATTGATCATGATCTTGATTGAAGCTTGTTTTTGGCTTGAACATGGATGGTCTTCTTGAAGATGTATCTTCAATAGTTTTCTTATATTCTAGTTGACCATGATTCTTTCCTTTGAGTACTTTTTCATAACTCTTTCTATTTTCTTCATTCTTCTTTTCTAGAAACCTATAGTGCTTCTCTTCATTCTCTATAACTGATGTGGATGTTTTTGTCTCTTCAACGTTGTTGTTGATCTTGACGATTTTACTTCTCAATGTGACAACTTCTTATTCAAGCTTCTCAACCTCTTCTTCTTTCTTCATTATGTGAGACTACATGACTTATTTTGTTCTTTTCTCTTCTTCAAGCTGAATTTGTAATGTGATTATTTCTTCTTCAAGTCCTTTCTCAACCAAAATCTTTCTCAAGCTAGTTAATATCGTTATTTCTTTCCTTAAGATGATCTATCGATATATTCTCTCTCATTTCTGCTTCTTCCTTTTGTTTTGCTATGTTGGCTTCCAAATAATTCTTTTGATATTCAATATTTTCTTCGATATTTATGGCTTCTTCTAGCTGAGTTCTTAAGTTGTTGATGACCTGTTAGTATTCTTCAAAAATGTGATCACTTTCCTTTTGTTTCCTCAATTATTTCTTGAGTGACTTATTTTCTTCTCTTAGTTCATCTAAAGCACTAGTCAATTCTGCTTCATAATTGTCTTCCTTTTCAATTAGTTTTTTTGTCTCATTTCCTTCATGGAATTCTATTTCAAGATGTCTATGTTTTTCATAATTAAAGAAAAACAACATACCTCTGGTGATTATGTACTCTTCATCTTCAGAATCTGTTTGACATGGTGAAAATAATTATTCTTGATCTGTATCTATATCTCCATCTTCTTTGGAATTTTCTAAAGCTGCGATGAGTGAAGAATATATGTCATGTAACTTATCCCAAATTTCTTTGGTTGGTGAACATTTACCAACCTTTTCTGTTATTGGATTAGGTAATCCTCCATAGATGAAATCCATTTCTATTTTGTTATTCTTCTTCAATTCCTTCTTGGATACAGTCTTTTCCCTTTTTGAACTATCATATCATGTAACAACTAATAGCCAAATATAATGCCCATGTTCCTGTAAAAATATTTTCTTCCTTTTGCTCCACATATCATACTTTAACCCATTATGAACATTAAACATTGGTACTCCATTCTCAGAATAATCCAAGATCTCCTTCCAGTGGTTAAATTGTTTCCTGAAGGAACCTGCTCTGAAACCAATTGTTGGATTACTGAGAGGGGGGGTGAATCAGTAGTAGAGCAATTTAATCATTTTTAACCATAAAATTAAAGTTTTATATGAATGTAGAACTATCATCCAATAGTTCCAAAGTAAATAAAAAATGAAAAAATGAGAAATCATACACATACACAGTACACCAATGTTTTACGTGGAAACCCAAAGTAGGAGAAAACCACATAATGTTTTTTCTTATATTTCCTTAAGAATTACATTCATTAGAAGCACCAATTCCTTTTTTTTCCAGTTGCAACTGAAAGGAGGCTCCAACCCCCTAGTTTCATAGGCTACAAATTGAGGGAAGCTCCAACTCCCCAATTCTTTGGCTACAACCAGAAGGAAGCTCCATCCCCCTAGTTTCTCAGGCTACAACCTGAAGGAAGCTCCAAATACCCAATTCTCTGGCTACAACCAAAAGGAGGCTCCAACCCCCTATAATATCTAGCTATAACCGGAAGGTGGCTATAGCCACCTATCCTTGCCCCATTCAATCGCCCTGAAATAAAATTAGAATGATGGAACCACTGTCACACTATCACTGTGAGATATACTATTGTAAACCTGTACCAATCAACCTATAATCAACCTATACCATAAACAAGTAAATCAAACATGCACCAACCTATAGAAAACAACCTTTAATGAAATTGTACCATAAACAAGTGCATAAACCATGCACCAACCTGTACCTCAACCTATAATCATCCTATACCATTAAAAATTCCATCAACCATGCACCAACCTGTACCAAACAACATGTAATTAGCATGTACCATAAACAAGTTCATCAACCATGCACCAATTTGTACTTGAACCTGTAATTAGCTTGTACCATAAACAAGTGCATCAACCATATACCAACATGTACCTCAACCTGTACCATCAATGATTGCATCAACCATGCACCAAATATGTACCAATCATGCATCAAATACACATAAACTATGACTCATCAGGATGTACCAACATCATAAACTATACACCTAATGTATGTGTCAAATCATCAACCACTTGTCTCAACCATGTACCCAACATGTAACTCAACCATATACCAAATACATATACCAATACAACCATCAAAATTTCTATAGAAATACATCACACTATCCATAACCAAATACCATAAACCATTACATCAAACCATGCGCCAAAACCTTGTTGTTATACAACCTCTATTTGTAACATACCTCAACCAAAATCCCTCATCAATTTCATCATCCAAATTTGATTTGTAACTCTATAATAGACTTGGTGTATATGATCACATACCTGCAAACCTTCCTCAACAAGAGACTAGCATTTTCATCAAATTTTACTTTAGTCTCACATGACTAGTTTTGGATTAGTCAACAACCCTAACTTGAAATAATCATAACTATGTACCTGTAATGAATACAGATATAAAAATGGTACACAATGTTCTTCAGTTTCGTTTATTCCATTCCTCCATATTTCACTACTTGGAACCTCTCATAAAAGGATTTATAGCAAAAATGGCATACCTTTTTGAATTCTGGTTTATTCTAGAGATCAAGCTTGTAGAGAATTACCCACATGGAATATTTGTTGTAAAGATATGAAAATCATAAAAAACATACTACAGACTTTAATCTAACCAATACATTTGGTCTTACTGAATTTGGATATGTTATGAAGAAGTTATGATGTTTTTACTCGAAACACTTGTTTTAGACTAGTTTCAGGACTAGCCACAAACCCTATTTTTCACGGAGTGTAACTCCAAAAATACAATGAACCACAAAATGAAATTTGTATCACAAATACTTGGATATGTTTCCACAGTGACCTCCTAATTTCATATTCTGACTCATTCTAGAAAAAACATTATTGCGAAAATGGTGAGATGACCTGTAAATAACATACCTTAGAAAGCATCATCAAAAGAAATTATCCTCCCTTGAATTTCGGCCTTCTTTACTTCACCTTCCCTCTGAAATTTGGCTTAGATATCCTTTGGTTACCTCAGTCACTTGTAGATAGTCAATATTCTCAAGTGTTATTAAAAGGAGAGACCTTTGCCTCTTATTTATAATTTTATGTATCTTCCTCAAGGGGTTACCTTTTAATCATCTTAACCCACTTTCCTTATTTTAGGGATAACCCACTTCTAACCACTTGTCCACTTAGTAATTTCTCCATTAACTTTATTATTTAAATAATCTCTTTTGTATCCAATTTGAATTATATTACACTCATCACTTCACTTTATTATCTACCTTCTAAAATTTCTTAAACCACTTTCCTTATTTTAGGGATAACCCACTTCTAAGAACTTGTCCACTTAGTGATTTATCCATTAAATTTATTATTTAAATAATTTATTTTGTATCCACTTTGACTTATAGTACACTCATCACTTCACTTTATTATTTAAATAATATCTTCTTTGCAACCACTTTGACTACTTTGACCTTTTGGGGCTTCTAGATGACTCATGAGGGTTCTCCAACTTCACATGGCCATAACTCTCTAACCATGAGGAGTTATGTGACGTTCCACATACCACCTAAAATGACATGATATGTACTATCCATACAGAATAGTATGACATTAAAATATATTAAAACTCATTCCATTATACATCAAACAAACTTGGGTCCATTACCCAAACCTTTGTGCTACTAGAATTCGCTACTGGACTTTCTTCAAGGGTTGACATCAATGACAACCAACCCAAATAATCAATAATATCCCCCTTTGGAGTTGATGGAAACACTCTGATGCAATACTGAAGTCATATCACTCATGCTCCCCATGGTACCATCGCTCCCTTGGAACCATGCCTCTATGCTCTGCATCTGACAAATATCTCCCTCTTTGTCATCAATGGCAAAGGTATCTTTCCATCCGGGGATGCTCCCCCTAACTGAGCTATCATTGGGGATACTCCCCCTGACTGAACTCTTGCTAAAACAGATCTCCCAACCTAAAATTTCCCCTTTATGGTGCTTCCTCATGTAAATCTGACATATAAGATAAGCATTCAAAAGCATTCATTTTGGAGTAGAAATTACTTTGAGTCTTTGTCAAAGATACTCAAAGGATTCACGTGGAAGAGGTTTTTTAAAGATGTCTTCCACTTGTTCTTTTGTGCCCACATATTCAACTCTAATGTTCTTCTCTACACCTTATTCCCGTAGAAATTGATACTTGATTAGAATGTCCTTCGTCTTGGAGTGCATCACCGGGCTCTTTGAGATACTGATGGCGCTTGTATTATCACAATAGATTGAAATGGGCTCATCATACTCAACATGTATATCTGTCATAGTTTGTTTCATCCATAGAACTTGTGTACAACATGATGGTGCTGCAATATACTCTTCTTAGGATGTAGATAAGGATATGATGATTGTTTCTTGCTTAGTCATGATACTAAACAATTGCCCAAGTAGAATGTTGTTCCACTTGTGCTTCGTTGGTCATCAATGCAACCTGCCCCATATACATCTATGTAAGCAATAAGTGATAGATCCTTTCATTTTGGATACCATAATCCAAACTCTTATGTTCCTTTGAGATATCTGAAAATCCTCTTCACTACTAATACATGTGATTCCTTTGGTGTTTCTTGAAATCGTGCCACCTTTCCAACTGTCTGCATTACATGTGATCTGGATGATGTCACATATAGTAAGCTACCAATCATTTACCTGTATTGCCTCTGGTCTGTAGACTTTTGATATAGTGAGAAAACCACCCTATGGACTGCACTAGGTTTCAACATGTAGGCGGATCTAACCATCTAAAAGTATCCTACTTTTCTAACTACCCCGAATACACCCCAAATTCATACATGAAAGAGAAATTGAAAAGATCAAGTAAATTTACCTTTTTACTCTGCATCCAGTGTTGATCCTCTCGCGTATGATAGCTTCATTGACTACAAGCCTCCCCCCAAGTCTGACCTACATTCACAAACAGATAATCAGGAAACTACAAACATGCATATCATATATAAATAAATGGTTAGATGTTAGTATAAGACATAAATCGAATACAAATATTTGACACATCATATTTTGGGACAAAAAAAAGTATTCCTTTTATTGATATAACAGTGTTTACTTACAACAAGGTCGGTGATTTCTCCATGAACCTGGTCCAAGATCCTCTTCACCAAGATCCAATTACGCTTCCACGTATCTTTCTCATCTCACACTTCTTCTAGGGAAATGGCATAAGGTTATGATGGAGGGAAAAGGGCAAGAATGGGAAATTCTGATGCAAATCTCACAAGGTGGCTACAATTCTTGGGCCAAGGAGGCAATGTGAAATGGACAAAGTTTCACTGTTCTTATGCTTGGCTTAGGAATGAGACCCCAACAACTCCTTTTATATGACAAAAGGATGGTTATTCGGTTGGGTGACAGGCTATAGGTGGTGAGACAGTTCAGAAACTACCCAGTAGCCCGTAATCTCAAAGAATTCCTTACAACTTTTTAATTTTTTCACATTTTGTGAGTATACGCGGGTTGTAATGGTGCAGATAACATAAGTATGTGGGTTGTAGTGGTGAAACAAGCATGTGTACGTGGTCAGTAGTGGTGCAGGGCACGTACATCTTCAAAAATTGTGTTTTTAAGAAGAGTTGCTCAGTGATGGCTTGGAAAAATTTGCATGTAAGAGGGCCAAATGACAGGTATGCATGTATGGTGAAATTAAGGGTTATATCAAATGCCCCCTAATGTGTGAGGTTAGAAGAGCATCTAATGGCCGAAATACATTACAAAATATTCACCAATGTATGTAGCAAGTGAGCTAGAGACCAGAGTTCAGGAGGTGCCATCTACAAAAATAACAATTGTCTCATCGAGGTGGGCATACCCATGCTCAGGATGAAATGAATCATGGCTTCCAATCAAATACACTGCATATCCATGTCATATAACTATATAAAGTGTAGACGCAAAAAATACACACCAGATCTACATCTCAAAATCAAATATATACATGTATAGTATCCATCTTCAAGAAGCCAACAACGCCTGATGGCTGGAGATGAGGCCTTCGGAGCTCGACCAACAACTTCAAGATCTTCAAAACTCAGGTAGGAGTGTAATATGAGTGTACAAATTCACTACCTAGAGGTCTTCGACAGCTTGTTAGGAACAGACAAGAGGATCTTAGTGATCAGGCAAAGAACTTCATTGATTTTGAACAAGAACTTGATTGAACTTTTGGGATGGTCAGGCATGAGGTCAAGAGAAAAAATGTAGAAAGGATGACTCAGGTTGGGTAAAACTTCCCTTGGACAAGAGAACGATTGATGATCAGACTCAGGTAGCATGGCATTGACATAAGTTCACGATGCAGGAGGCAACACAAACTCTCCATGTGTTTGGAAGGATAACCAAACGGAGGAGGACATAGCTCTATGTTACAAGAAAAAAATCCTAAGGTCATATTAAATCCCAAAGATTTACGAAAAAATGGAAGGATGTGCTTTTTCCAAGGGAGACTCATTGTGTTTCCAGAAAAGAAAATATTTTTCCCATCCTCTTTTTGTGGTATTTTTTTATTTTTTTGTCTTTTTCAATATTTTTAAAGAGCTTGAAAAATAATAAAATAATGCTACGTTACAAAGGAGGAATGAGTGTCACAAGCATACTAGTTCCAAGAGAAAGGAACACACTAATTCTCATAGCAAGGAGACATGTGTAGGGAAAGGACACTCGGGGAAAATTCCTCCATGGGTCAAGGTGTCAGGTCGCAGAGGCAAAGTGCTACAAGGCTTGCATATAAGGAATGCTTCAAAGGTTCAGTTGAGAGAAAAATGGATCCGACATTAGGCCAAATAAGAATAGATGAAAATGTGATTAGCAGGACATGATGAAAACCCCCTTCAATGTATTTTTTACGAGCACAGAAAAGGTAATCTCGGTGGTTTTTCACGTTTAGAGAGTCTGAAAAACATAAAAAGAAGACTCCATCGGGGTACCTTTTTTGAAGATAGTCTAGTCGGTTCAAAAAAAGGGATAAACTAGCATCGAAAAGATGTCTATTCAGAACCATTTTAACGAGTGTGACACAGACAAGATAACTCGACAATCTTTTCAATTTTAAGAAGTCTGAAAAGATATTAAATATGGACTCGCAACCTTCTTCTAGATTTAGTCTCATTAGCCTGAAAAAGTATAAAATTTACTTAGGAGAACTCTCCTAGAGAGATGAATCTCTCGAGGTGTACCTTTTTCCTCCTTAATCTATAGGCTGGAAAAAGGGGTAAACTCATGTCAGTAGATGTTTTTCTAGACCAATTTAATGAGTGTGAAAGAACAAGGTCACTCGACGATCTTTTCAATTTTAAGGAGTCTGAAAAGAGATTAACTATGGACTCTGTATAGTATGTTATTCTGTACTAATTAATGAGTGTGAAGAAACAAGGTCACTCAGCGATCTTTTCAATTTTAGGGAGTCTGAAAAGAGATTAACTATGGAATCCGTGGGGGTTCACTTTTTGTAAATTTAGTTCCTCGGGCCCGAAAAAGGGTTGAACTTATACATGAGAATACTCTTTTAGTGAACCAAAGTTCCTAGAGTGTACCTTTGTTCATACAAGTGACCATCCGGACCAAAAAAGGGGTAAACTACCACCGCATAGACGTGCCTTCAAGTTTTAATTTGGCGAGCGTGAAGGGCAACAAGATCGCTCGACAATCTTTTTATGTTTAGAGAGTCTGAAAAAGGGCTTAAAAGAAGACTCTTATTTTTGGGAGTCCCAAGGGTGAGGCCAAGAGTGATGAAACATCAGACGTATGAGGTGAAATCTCATAATCAAGACAAGAATAACAAAGACTCTCGAGCCTAAAGTCATTAATGACAACATGGACGTCAAAATGAAATAAGGATCTACCTAGGGCATCCATGTAGAGGTAGGCTCTACCACCTAACTGCAACACTTCTAAAGAAACATTGATGGTTCTGTGTTGCAGTTTGGTGGGATCGATCCTATGGAAAAGAGGAAAA
The DNA here is from genome assembly GCA_009831015.1 of Picea engelmannii. Taxonomy (NCBI): domain Eukaryota; kingdom Viridiplantae; phylum Streptophyta; class Pinopsida; order Pinales; family Pinaceae; genus Picea; species Picea engelmannii. The sequence continues at coordinate 185,232 of ML785407.1, forward strand.
TACAATGAGATGCAGAAAGTGGAGGTGGAATCCTAACTTAAATGAAAAAAGTTGAAAAAAATGACTTTTACCAAAGGACCTTTAAAAGTGACCCATCTCCAAAAAAAATTCCAAACCAAAAGTGAAGTGTATCATAACATCCAATGAGAAACTCAAGAAGCACACTAGATGATTTTCAAGCCAGAAAAAACGACAAAAGGGTTTAAAAAAGTGGCAAAAAAGGCCAAAAATGTCTATAAATAGAAGTTGACAACTCATTTTTAACATTGCAAATTGAGAATTAACCAAAAAGCTAAAAAGACCCCTTTGCTACAAAATTTGATTCCGAGAGCTTCAGAGGATGAAACAAATTTACGCTCGGAACAAGTAAGTACAAATCAACCCTTCTTGAATTTCAATACTTCCTTTATGCATTTATTTTAGTTTTTAGGGGGGCGTACCCTCTTAAAAAAGGGTGGCCCTACGTGTACACGGGAAGAAAACAATCTACCAACGTGCATATGTGACTGTGTCCAATACAACCCGTGTACACCCTCAAGAACATGGAAAAAAATAAAAACAAGAGTTAACTCTTCCTTTGAACTTGTCATGTGACAAGATGTACATTTATCTGAGAGAGAGGGAGCACGAAGACATTGATATCTTGGTCGAAGAGGATCCTGTTGTTGTCACCGCATTGAAACAATGTAGGTTATGGAAGTTCTTTCGATGCCCACTCATGAGGGCACAAACCAGGCTATTGAATTCCTTGGTGGACTATTGGCACCCCGACGCAGAGGTGTTTATGCTCGAGGGGCAGTCATTGACTCTAACGAATGAGGACATTTACTTTCTGATCGGCCTCTCAAGAAGAGCGGAACTAGTCAACTTCCGTTCATTTCCCCCAGGACCTCATCACATCACCGAGCCGATCAAACTACATTGTGATGTCGACACTGAGAAGGTAGGTTCTCAAGTGGCAATCCACAAGATCACCAACCTATCACTGAAAGTGATATTTTTACACATTGGGAAAATCATTGGATCCACGACCTTACATCAAGCCTCCCGGGTGCACATGTATTGTGCAGTGCAATGCTTAAATGCATGAGTGTTCGACTGGAGCACGAACATGATTCAATGCATCAAGAGACATCTTACAGAGTGTTTTGGGTGAAGTAACAAAAAATTCAGGTTTGGTACCATTTTGTTCTTGTTATTCTTCAAGAGGGTACCCAACATGAGTCCACGAGAGACAGTACGAGGGCATGTGGCCTCCTTCCCGACAGTGTGTAGGTGGGAGGCATTGTTGCCATGATAGGGGGGAGGAAGAACCATAGAGACATTTGATGATACATTCTTTGATTGATGGGCACAACAGATTCTAGCCATAGAGGACTACCCCTATGCCAGAATCAACTTCTCCAGAGATCCAAACATGCCCATACCTCCTGGAGGAGAGCGAGGAGAGATAGGTACGTTTTGTTTTTTAAAGTTATTTATTTTTTAGTTTATTTTAATATATATCATTTTTATATGTACCGGAGTATCTGACAACTATGTATCTGTTATGTACATATGTGGGACCAATGCATCCAACAGACTTCACGAGGACTATGCGGCATCCTCGACCAGAGGCCACACCAGCAGAAGTAGTAGGGGGACCTCCAACTGGAGAAGCTGAGAGAGTGTTCAGATGGGTGGAGAAGAACCTCACCTCGCTCACACATACAGTTCCCATGGCCAAGATCGAGGATCTCCCACCATCTATGCAGCCTCACGTAGTTGGGGTGCCATGAACCTGGGTCCAGCTCTTCCAGCATTTGGCGAACACTGTTGTTCACTATGGCAGGGACAACAGGCCTCGAGCTTATCGTAGGATGGACCACTTACATTCTAAGGGAACTCTTTGTATATTTTTGAGGGCATAAGCCCCATGATATGCACTGGATTTTTATTTTTGAGGCATTCACACCCACCTATGTACTCTGATACTTTTGATATATATATGCATATTTAAATCTTTTATGTCTTATGGATCACATTTTTTACAAATGTATGTACATGTGTATATGTGTTCTTCTTTTTATATGTGTGCAATATGCCAATATAATACTTGTTTAGCTAGAGTATCTTTCATTTGATTTAATCTCATAAGAACATGGATATACGTAATGTAATCAAAGCAACGTTCTAAGAGACATACTGATGACGTAAACGCACCACCCAGGGCACGTTCGCTTCACCAGGACCTTCTTTTCCCTAGGCCCGAAGAGCTAAATTGCTTCTTCGAATCCCCTATCGAGACTCTTCTACAACCACAGGGCTCCCCTGACGATCTCCCTTTGTCCTATCGGGAAATCGGACTTCGCGCATTCGCGAGCCTTAACTCCCAGATTCGGGTCTCCCAATCCCCGAAACTCGATGAAAGTCCCTCAACGTTTTCCCTTTGCTCTTATCGGGAATTTTCCCGATCGGGAAATCGACACTTGTGAGGTCGTATATCACTTACCTCGCGGATCCCCGATTTCCGATCGGCGATGATACTCTGCAACCCTTAGCCCCTCCGGCTAGCTCCTTTTACACGTGACCTATTGGTCCACAAGACCACAGTCCTTTCTCACTTTGGAGTTTCTGACTTCGCGGATTTTCAATGCGTAGAACTTACGCCTTTGGAAATCCCGATTCTCCGATTTTCGATGCCACTTGGTGTCAACTCCCCACCAGGGTTGACCCTTCGACACCTGTCCTCCACTAAACGTTACAATGGTGGGATCATCGCGTTTCAGGATTTCACGACTTTTCCTATCGTGAGTTTCTCATCACCGAGAATCCTGAAATACCGAACCCCGAACTCTTTTAGATCCTCGGACACGCATCTCTTGGATCAATGACTATGACTATGTCGGGAAATCGCGGATCGCAATTTCGTTATGCATGAGGTTCACGATTCCGGAGATCCCGATATTCCGAACTCCGAACTATCCAGGATCTCTCGCCACGCGTCCTCACCGATGGACGGTGCAAACCTCCCGTCGGGAAATCGCAAATCGCGATTCCAACAGGCGAGAGTTCTATGACCCTGGAAACCCTGAAATATCGAACCCTGACTCGCTCTGGATTGCCGACACGTGTCTCGTCCAGAATCTACAGCTATGATCCCTTCTCGGGATTTTGGGACTTATGAGGTCTCGATTCTCTTTTTTAATGAAACCCCCATGAAGCTAATATCCCGATGACTCCTCTGGGTTCTTCCTCTGCTCCTTCGGGCTTAAACCCCGTGCAACTTCTCGAGATCTAACGATTGACGGGATTTCGCAGTTTCCTCAGCGAATCCTGACCATCGATTCCTCCTTCTTGAGGATTTCTTGAGGAGGCTAAATGTCCTTTCATAGAACTTTCTCTCCAACCCCTGCGCTTGAAACTCCTGCTCGAACCTTCCTCGACCCAAAACCTCATGGGCTCTCTTTCAACGATACCACGAAGGTGATAAACCTCTTGATCTTTTCAACTCTGATTCTTTCAGAGGAATTTGCGCACACTCCTTGCGCTCGACGTTCAACGACTTTTCAAGTGTTGAATCCTTCCGACTCTGCGTACTCTCTGCAGCAGCAGTCTTCAATATTCTTTGCTCAACTTAACAACTGAGACTTCTTCTTCAGCCTGCGCACCCCTTTGCACGGCTTCTACAGCTCACTTCCACTTCTGGGTGAATGAGAACAAAAGTTAAACTACCGAGCCTTCATCAACGCACTCCAGGAAACTCTCCTAGGTTGTAAGTCGAAATGCCTGGTAACTAACTCTTTTTGAAGTAATTTTCTCAATAATGGATGTGGTTTTTTGGATCAAGATGAATATCTAGGGGCTGGACTGTGTCTTTGGGACTGTCTAGTAATATCAAACAATAACAAGGCCTTCTAAGAATGCAATCAGACAAGGTTGATCAAATAGAACAGAAGGTAGTTGTTGAACCAGATTATACTCATATAAACAATAAGCAAAATGGGTTTAAAAACTAAGGAAATAACTTATGATTCTCCACTTAGTCAATCAATTAGTGAGATGACAGTCACATGCAGATTGAATAAGCATCAATAAAGAACATTCACTCATAAGATATCAGAGAAAAGAGAAGGAGGTCTGAAAACACAAATGAAGGAAGCTTGCAATGTTTCATATATTAAGAATGAATCTTAGTTACAGTAGCAGCATGTAGAACCCAAAATCGAACCCTTGGTTCATCTTCTATTCTAATATTTATAGCATTACAAAGTAGTTCTAAGATCCTGAAAACATGGATCAAATCAACTAAAAATAGTAAGTCAAAATCTGTTGCAAAATAAGTGGGATGCTTCCCCAAAATGAGGCCAATCCCAGATTTCTCTCTGTTGATTGTTGGTGCAGTGTAGAACAACCTCCCATGGCTACATGATGACTTTCAAATAGAGACTAAGTCGAATTTACTGATGTGGCCAGGTGTCTTGCTTTCTGTCTTAATTAAAAATGTCCATAACCTTTGAAATAACTCCTTTCTCCATAGTATGTCAAAAATAATTGCTGGGCTGGACTTGATAATTCATTAGACATTCATTGGAAAAGATCCCGAATCTTTTCATCTCAAAAATCCTTGACCTGTGTAAAAACTCGTTCAATTCTGGACACACAGGCTTTCGGTGGTTATCCGGGAAAGTTTCTAGGTGAGTTATCCACCGAAAGCACCTCCTTTCAGTGGTTAATGAGAACATCGTAGGCTCGCCTAAACCACCGAACGTTAAACTTTGAAGAGCTTCAAAATTGCAAAAATGTTCATCTTGAATCCTCTTTTAATACTCAAACTTTTTTAGATGCTACAGTCTTGGTTCGTGCAGACCTACGAACTTGTACTGACTGTGTAGGGAGTTCTAGTACATCTATAATTGTTGTGGCTAAATTAGCCAAAGTATCTAGTTTAGTTTGTTCCTCTTCAGGTGCTTCAAACTTCTTTAACTTGAGCCTCAGAATCCTGAGTTGCCTGTAGAGTTTCATATTTTCTCTGATCAAATCTTTGTTTCTATCTTTGATTTTATCATGTTTTTCTCTGAGAGTTTGATTCGTTTTAAATAGTTCAACATTTCTGTCAGTGAGATCTACGTTGGCCTTTTTGATCACCCTCTCCAGAACTTCCATCTCATAAATCTCCCTTAGGAGCTTATTGATCTTCTTTGTCTTACCTTTCTTAGGCCTGCTTGAGGAGGCTTCTGCTTCTGATTGCCTGTGGGTCTCTAGAGGATTTAATGGAGGTGAATTTGAATTCAATTTTGCATCCTGTTTGATCTGCAAGTTGTCCTGTGTATTTGCCATCCCCTGCTCTGATTCAGAGTCACTATAAGGTAGATTGAGAGGGTTTTTTCCTCCCTTCTTGCTAGGGGATTCCTTATAATATCTCTGGGTATTGAGATTCCTTTCCTTTTCCTGTGACTACTCTTAGGAGTAGGAGCTTTTCTGCCTCTAGACTTCTTAGCTTCTGTCTCTGGAGGTCTTTTTGTCTGAAACTCATTCCAAAACAAGAAGAAACCCCACTCGATTTGTTTCCTCTACAGAGCTTCTCTCACAAGCAGGGTAATCAGTCCCTGATGTGACAATCTACTTACAACTTTAGTAGGCTGGGCTTTCACCTGTCTAGCCATCTTAGTCAGGGTTTTATGAAAGAAGTAGGGCATGTTTATGTGTTCTCTGCCTGTGAAATGATTCAGCAGTTTAAAATGGTAATACATTACCCTGTTGTAGCACCCTTCACAAGTGATATACACCAAAATTGCCCTCAGCAGGGACTGCCACTTTGATTCTAGATAGGACATGGGAATATCCTTCTTCCAGGTCAAAGCTTTATGCACTGGCAACAAATATGACATGAATTCAACATTTGAAGGTGAGGAGGTTTTAAACCAACAGTCCCCCATTTTGGATAACCCTATGTATTCGGCAATAGCTGCTTCATCTATAATAAACTCCTCCCTGCCTATTTTAGCAACCCTTCCATCATAGGAGAGGGCAAATGCTTCAGCCACTTGTTGGTGAAAGGTTGTCAATTTTTCACAGTATGTGAAAACTCCGGCATGTTTAAAATACTCTGCTACCTCTGGATGAGCTTCAAAATACCACATGCCATCGACTTCGGATCTCAAAGCATGACTTGCTTTTGACATGGCTTCATGCTGACTGTGCCTGAAACTGTGGGAAACAAGGTGTTCGGGAGACAATGGCTCTGGGAACTAGGAATACAGTCGATACCACTTATGAGAAACCGGTGCAATCGGCTGACCAAGCATAGGGTTAATGAATTCACTAAAACACCATCCCACTCACGGATGACAATCTAGCTGAGGAATGTCGAAACTTCAGATTTTCGAGGGGCAATTGAATTGATGAAACTTTGAAAGAGAATAGTTTCCAATCTTACCTGATACCTGACCAGGTTTCCTTGACTCAGGATGCTTGCTGAACTCAGAGACCCTTTGAAAATCGCCAGAGAACGCGGGATCGGGATTTTGAAAATATGCTTTGCTGATAAAATCGCGGGCTTGTGATTGTCTTCAGTGATATTCGGGATTCATTATAACTCATCGAGTTTTCAGATGAAGGAATGACCTGGTAATGATGGTTGTCGTACTTGCCACTGAAATGGAGGGTAACTCTGTGCAATCATACCTGCCAATCACCGCCCTGCGTGGATTTGAAATGATCAATGCAGTGGATAAGACACCGGTGCTTCGAACCTTTCGGAAGGAGGCCACAAATGTGCATCATCTCCCGCATGGTAAGCTTTCAGCAGTTGTATTTCTCATCATTGCGCTGATTTTTTACATCTGGCTCGTGCGAAAGCATGAGCTTTCGTTTTTCATGTTCAAACACTTTCGGTGGTTACTTGTCTTCCGCTTCGACCCCTTATCTGAAGAAAATGAAAACTTTCGGTGGCTAATGAGAACAGTGGAGGCTCGCCTAAACCACCGAAACCTGATATTTTTCCATTTTCTTGACCGAACAAAAATCAACATTGCTTTTGAGATTATTTTGGAAAGACAGATTCTCTAACTTATTTACAGAAATTTAGAAATCAAATTTTAGAACCCAACCTATCATCTAAAAAATCAAATGAAATCCACCGATTTATTTGAGGAGTTAACACTGGCTCCTATTGGGGATGAAAACCTCCCTGTGAGGTTTCAAGAACCATAGAATCAATGCATTTCCTGGAAAAGAACCTAAAAACTAAACTATCTGCTAGTGTTTCCATTGGGCATGGAGTTATTGAAAAATAAAAACTAAGACTATCATTACAATGTCTAGGCTTTACAGCCTTAGACAAAATAAAGTTTTAGAAATCGCCCGTTTACCGGGCCACTGAACACTTCCTCACCCTCCAGATTCTGCAGAATGAAAGTGTTATTGTTTTGAACCTGAGTAATCATAAAAGGGCATGTCCACAAGGAATCGAACTTGCCATGCTTGCCTTTCTCCTGTCGAAGAGCATCCCACTTTAGAACCCAATCACCGATCTGAAAACTATCCACCTTCGCCTTTCTGTCAAACGTCTTTTTGATCTGCATCTAATGTGCTTCTGATCTGTCCACTAACTGTTCGCGAGCTTGCTGCAGTTCCACCAAATCCAACATCCTTCTTACCATGTCATTTTGCTCAGTTTTCTCTTCCTGAAAGAACTTAGCCACAGACAACACTAACTGAACAGGAAATATAGCATCAGTCCCATAAACCAACTTGAATGGGGAAGTTCCTATAGATTTTTTAATAGTTACTCTGTCTGCCCACAGAGAAAATTTCAATTTGGAATCCCAATTCTTTTTATTTTCTTCTAACAGTTTTCTTATGATTTTGATCAAGCTCTTATTTGACGATTCATCCAATCCATTACCTTGAGGATAGTAAGGAGTAGAGTGTACAAGTTGGATGCCCATTGACTCGCACATGTCTACCAATGCTTATGCTTTAAACACTGCTACATTATCTGCCACCAACCTCTTGGGACATCCAAATCTGCTCAGAATATTTTCATAGAGGAACTTCATGACTACCTGGTGTGTAGCATTCTGGGTGGGGATCACCTCTATCCACTTTGTGAAGTAGTCGGTGGCTACAAAAATCCACTTGTGCTGACCACCGGATGAAGGATTTATTTCACCGATAAAATCTAAACCCCACTGCTGGAAAGGGCCATTTACCACAATAGGCCTCAGGGGTAAAGATTTCAGCTATTGCTTACCGGTAAATCTTTGGCATTTGTCACAATATTTGATGAATGCACACACATCTGCGAAGAGGAAAGGCCAATGGTATCCAGCCCTCAGGATCTTATGGGCAGTAGTATTCCAGTAATGATGACCACCACACACGGTTGAATGAAACTGATGAATCACTTCGACAAACTCTTCTTTATCTAAACACCTGAGGAGCAAACCAGCAAGGTCCCTCCAATATAACAGATTATTATAAATGCAGAATTTGATAGCTCTGAGCTTGAGAGCTCGAGCTTGAGTCAAACTGAGTTCAGGAGGAACTTCAAGCTTTTGCAGAAAATGTATGATGCCAGAATACCATTCACAAGAAGACAAGTACTCTGCCAGTTGTTGACTGTCATGCTGCCCTTCCGCTGCCAGCTCTGTTTGTGAATTCTCTGAAATTTCTACTATGAAATTAATATCCAGCAGCTTATGATTTTCCTCCGCCAAAAGCTTGGCAAGGCCCTGGCCTTTTACCAGTTTGGTGGGATTTACTTCAATATTGAACTCAATCATCTTTGCAATCCATCTCGCCCTCTTTCCATCAATATCTGGCTGAGTCAAAATGTCTTTTACAGAAGACGAAGGAACATATGTGATGACCTTTGAATGAAGGATATAAATTCTAAATGATTTTAAAGCTTTTATGAGAGCATAAGCTTGTTTCTCGATAGGGTCATACCTTAGTTCATCATTCCTGAGTGTCTTGCTGAAGAATGCCACGGGATGATCAAAATTTTCCTCGTCTTTCTGGAGCAGGACTGCTGCCACTGTGTCATAGGAAGCAAAGGAAAAGACATAGAATGTCTTACTGTAATCTGGGCTGATCAGAATCAGAGATTCGATGATCGCTTGCTTGATATCCTGAAAAGAGTTTCTCGCGCTTTCTATCCATTTTACCTCAACCCCTTTTTTCAACATGCATGTTATGTGTTTGACTAATTCAGCAAAATTGGGCACAAACCTTCTAACAAAATTTATCTTACCGAGCAGTGACTGAATGTCGTTTTTTGACCTCGGCAAGGACAACTTTTGAATTGCATCCACTCGTGCTGGATCAATCATTACACCTTCTATTGAGACGATGTGGCCTAAGAGCTTCCCCTTACTTAGAGCAAACTGATATTTCTTGGGATTCAATGAGATCCTGAACTGTCTGCATTTTAAGAACACTCTTTTTAGATGTTTCAGATGCTCCTCATGGCTGCTGGAATACACTGTAATGTCATCAAGGTATATGAGGACAAACTTGTCCTTTTCTCCCACAAATTCTATATCCATGGCCCTTTGGAATGTGGCCCTGACGTTCATTAATCCAAAGGGCATCTTGGCGTACATAAAGGTCCCCCAAGGAGTGGTAAACGTAGTCTTCTCCTCATCATCAGGGTGGACAGCAACCTGATTGTAACCGGAAAATCCATCAAGAAAGGACATGACCTTTGCCCCTGAAATCCTCTGTAACAAGTGTTCCATCTTAGGAAGAGGATAGTTGTCCTTTTTAGAGCATTTGTTTAGATTTCTGAAATCTACACACAATCTGACCTCACCATTCTTCTTCCTTACAATCACCAGATTGGCAATCCATTTGGAGTATCTCAAGGGAATTATGATCTTGGCATCTAGGAGTTTTTTAATTTCTCTCTCAATCACTAGAAGCAGAAGAGGACTGATAGGCCTGAGTTTTTTCTTGAAAGGAATAGTGTCTTTTTCAAGAGGTATCTTATGTTGAATAATATTGGGATCATAAGTCTTTAAATCACTATATTTCCAAGAAAACACATCGGAAAATTCCTTCAAAATACTACAGTATTTTGACTTCTCATCAACAGTCAATTCAGAAGACAAATTAATAAACTTGGGCTGGCTTTTAACTCCTATGTTATACTCTTGAACAGCTGGATCTTTCTCCTTTTTGTCTGGCTGGTAGGGGACATCATTCTGATCAAACAACCTTTCCAATGGCACCAAGCCTCGAGGTATATAATTGTTGGGTAGTTGGACAATATCATGTTGACCCAATTTTTTCCTTAGCTCAGGTTCCTGTGCTTCTTCTTCATTTATATTCTGCTGATCAATATGCAACTCAGAAAACTCGTCCACCACTTGGAGAAATCTGTTGAGTTCATGATCATCTTCAAAAACTTTCCAATATTTAATGTTATCAGGTAAGGAGGGATGATATTTTACTTGAATCTCATAGCTGAGCTTAGGGGGCATGGGAGGAATGAACATGCTGGCTGAAACAACAAGAGAATCATCAAGCTGATTCATATCCCTTGGTATGTATGAAATTTCAAAAACAGAAAAAGACTCACGCACTTTCCATACCTCATCTCTGTAAGCCTTTAATCTGACATGCTTATCTTGAAAGGTGTTATTTACCTGTTGTATGATGAGGTCTGCATCTCCCAATACCTTCAAACCTTTTATCCCCATCTCTTTGGCTGAATTTAATCCTAACAACAGAGCCTCATACTCTGCTATGTTATTGGTAGTTTTGAAGTCGAGCTTGAAAGACAAAGATATGGTCTCCTTTGAAGGAGAGATCAGAACTACTCCAACACCTGCTGAGTCCTTAGTGTTGGCCCCATCAAAGTACATAGTCCAGACTGAAATGTCTTCACTTTTCGACTGTTGTTCAATAGGCTTCATTAGCTGCATAGGAGTTGATTGACCATCATCAATCTGAAGGATGCATGAACCAAAATCTGTATCCACAGCATAGATTGGATGATTGACGAAATTCTTTCCATCGTTGATGATATAAGAAAGATGATTTTCCCTGTTAAGTCATTTCAGCTCCTCCCCAAACACTAGAATCGTAGCATAGGACAGATCCATCTGCAATGTGCCTCCTAATCTTTTCCCCCATGAACGAGACAAAAGAAGACCAAACTTAGGTGGAATATCAGCAACCACCACGTCCATAACCATGCTCCTCATTGGTAGTTGAGCAAGATTTATAACCATGTCTTTTATTAGGCCGAGACATCTGACTTTTCTAGAATCAAAGGAGAAAATATCTTGGTATGGTTTGGTGAATTCGAGACCAAGCTCATCCATTACCACCTTTGGCATAAGGTTATGTGATGCCCCAGAATCAAGTAAACAATTGTGAAGGATTTTGTCATGGACATTTAAGGATATGTAAAATGGTGGACAAGAATCATCATGGTCTTCTATCATAGGCCCTATGGTCACTTTAGGCTAGTCATCTTGTAGGTTAATGAAATCATCTGATGGAGAGGTCCTAGGCTTGAGAGGCTTTAAGATGGCTTCTTTAAAGACTTCGTTCTTCATGAGTTCAGTTAGAGGCATTGGTATCTTGACCTTTTCAATTTTTGATTCAAAATTGAAAGAAAGAGATGGTCTGTCTGAAACCTTTACCTCATTAGGAGGAGCCTTGAGACCGGCTTGCTCCTTGACTGGGGGCTGAATTTGTTTCTTCAGTTGTTTTGCTGGAAGAGGGGTCTGTTTTTCAGGAGTGGGAGACTGCTTGGTAGCAACCTCTTTACTCTTCACAGGAGAAGAATCTTCTTTGTCCTCCACAGGAGCAACAATGGGTGGTTTTGGGGCAGCGTTCTTCTTTGACCTTAAGTTGTACCCTTTCTGATCATCTGTCAAGTAGACCGCTCCTTCAACACCTGCCTCTTGAATTTGCTGATCCATCAGAGCTTCTTCATAGTCTACCTGTGTCAAAAATGAAGAATCATTTTCGTCACCGAAACAATTTATATCGTCAACATCTTCAAGATCATCGTGGGGGGGTTGTTGGTCTTCATCTAATACTGCATTTTGAAAAGGTGGTCTGACCCTCTGATCATCAACTGGATTTCTATCTCTTTGAAGGATTTGAACTTGTGTATTATTCCTCCTGTAAGGAAAAGAATTTGGATTTCTGGGGGCAAAAGTATTTGGTTATTTTTCCCTTGTTGGTTGTTGATTTTGAACCTTCAACTTTGACATTTTGGATGTCAGATCATCCAGCATATTCGCCATCTTATCCATTTTACTATTAGAAGAAGAGGAGGGTTTAACAACGGACTTCTTCTTCTCATCCCTTCCTTTAAGCTTTTGTGATGCTGTAATATTAGACTCAACCTCGAGAGCAGCATCTTGCATTAAAGCAAGCGTGGTTGACCGTCTTTCTCTAAGGATAAGACAAAACTCTGCATCAAAGGCAGTAGAGAATGTGATCTTTGTTGATGCATCGCTTGGTTTAATCTCTATAGGGATCTTACCAAACATTTTATTGAACCTCTTGATAAAATCCGAGACCGATTCTCCATCTCCTCTCTTCAAATTTCCAAACTCAGAAATGTAGTATAACAGATCTCTTCTTTCTCCCCAGTGTTTGAGGAAAACCTCATCTAATTGTTCAATGCCAATGATTGAATTTGATGGTATCTCTTTGAACCGCTTTCGGTCTTGGCCATCCAAACTCTGGACGAAGACTCTAGTCCACACATCTTCTTCTGAAATATTTATGTTTTCTGCATAAGCATAGAAAGATTCAATGTGTTCTTCAACAATATACTCTCCTTCTCCTGTAAACTTCGGCATATATTTCTGATAGTCACCTGTTGGCATGGAAGACAAGGGATTTGGCAAAACAAGTGGGGCATATTTGTTTGCCAAGATCTGTTCCATTCTAGTCAAAGGTGCAACCATGACAGTCTTGGTGATTGATACAGACGAGGAACTTGTAGTAAATGATGGAGGAGATGAGGAACACGTAGGAGATGATGGAGGAGATGAATTGCCTGAGTTAGAATAGAATGGTTGTCTTACTTCACCCTGAGCAAAAGTTTTAGAAGTAGTTGGAAAATAAGAGGCTTTATAAAACTGACTGAGCAACAAAGCTAGATTTTCTTCTCCTTTAGAGGACATATCATGGAGGATGTCTTCAAGAATAGGCAGATTAGTGTGAGTGTATAAGACACCTTTGGAAGGTTTGATAGGTTATGAATCAAAAGAAGATGAAGAGGATTTTTCTTTCTGTTGGGAGGATTCAGTATTCAGTTCTTTTGGATGGGATGAAATGTCAATCTCAAGGACAGAATCAGTAATATTAGAAGAAAAAGAAGGTTCTTCTACCTTAGAAACATGAGATGAATTTTTTATTTCCTCGAAATCTTGAATTTTAGTAGGGGATTCAATGAAAGGCTTATCAGATATGGAAGGATGAGTGTCAGTTGGAATACCTGAATCAATTGCGCTTGCAGATCCAGAAGCCTATCTTTGCAAAGCTTTTCCCTTGTGGATGATCTTCTCTGGATCAGGAACCGATGTTTTCAATGGGCCTTCTGGGTTTTCCCTGGTGTGAGCTCTTTTGGGAGCCACTTCGTTTCAATGGAGTCACCAGATAGAAAATGTACAACCTGATAGTGTCTACTTCTTGTCTATCATCAAGAACTAGATCTATGTCGTCTCCCAGAGAAGCTGAGCTTCGATCTCCTCTCCCTGGCAATGATGCCAATTTGTTATCACTCCAGGAAACTCTCCTAGGCTGTAAGTCGGAGATGCCTGGTAACTAACTCTTTTTGAAGTAATTTTCTCAATAATGGATGTGGTTTTTTGGATCAAGATGAATATCTAGGGGTTGGACTGTGTCTTTGGGATTGTCTAGTAATATCAAACAATCACAAGGCCTTCTAAGAATGCAATCAGACAAGGTTGATCAAATAGAACAGAAGGTAGTTGTTGAACCAGATTATACTCATATAAACAATAAGCACAATGGGTTTAAAAACTAAGGAAATAAC
>ML785407.1:199429-228371 GCA_009831015.1 Picea engelmannii
ACTCATAAGATATCAGAGAAAAGAGAAGGAGGTCTGAAAACACAAATGAAGGAAGCTTGCAATGTTTCATATATTAAGAATGAATCTTAGTTACAGTAGCAGCATGTAGAACCCAAAATCGAACCCTTGGTTCATCTTCTATTATAATATTTATAGCATTATAAAGTAGTTCTAAGATCCTAAAAACATGGATCAAATCAACTAAAAATAGTAAGTCAAAATCTGTTGCAAAATAAGTGGGATGCTTCCCCAAAATGAGGCCATTCCCAGATTTCTCTCTGTTGATTGTTGGTGCAGTGTAGAACAGCCTCCCAAGGTTACATGATGACTTTCAAATAGAGACTAAGTCGAATTTGTTGATGTGGCCAGGTGTCCTGCTTTCTGTCTTAATTAAAAATGTCCATATCCTTTGAAATAACTCCTTTCTCCATAGTATGTCAAAAATAACTGTTGGGCTGGACTTGATAATTCATTAGACATTCATTGGAAAATATCCCGAATCTTTTCATCTCAAAAATCCTTGACCTGTGTAAAAACTCGTTCAATTCTGGACACACAGGATTTCGGTGGTTATCCTGGAAAGTTTCTGGGTGAGTTATCCACCGAAAGCGCCTCCTTTCAGTGGTTAATGAGCACATCGTAGGCTTGCCTAAACCACCGAACGTTAAACTTTGAAGATCTTAAAAATTGCAAAAATGTTCATCTTGAATCCTCTTTTAATACTCAAACTTTCTTAGATGTTGCAGTCTTGGTTCGTGCAGACCTATGAACTTGTACTGACTGTGTAGGGAGTTCTGGTACATCTATAATTGTTGTGGCTAAATTAGCCAAAGTATCCAGTTTAGTTTGTTCCTCTTCAGGTGCTTCAAACTTCTTTAACTTGAGCCTCAGAATCCTGAGCTGCCTGTAGAGTTTCATATTTTCTCTGATCAAATCTCTGTTTCTATCTTTGATTTTATCATGTTTTTCTCTGAGAGTTTGATTCATTTTAAACAGTTCATCATTTCTATCAGTGAGATCTGCGTTGGCCTTTTTGATCACCCTCTCCAAAACTTCCATCTCATAAATCTCTCTTAGGAGCTTATTGATCTTCTTTGTCTTACCTTTCTTAGGCCTGCTTGAGGAGGCTTTTGCTTCTGATTGCCTGTGGGTCTCTGGAGGATTTAATGGAGGTGAATTTGAATTCAATTTTGCATCATGTTTGATCTGCAAGTTGTCCTGTGTCTTTTCCATCCCCTGCTCTGATTCAGAGTCACTATAAGGTAGATTGAGAGGGTTTTTTCCTGTGACAGGGTTTTTATCTTCAAACTGTAATTTCTTCTTGATTCATCCCTTCTTGCTAGGGGATGCCTTTATAAGATCTCTGGGTATTGAGATTCCTTTCCTTTTCTTGTGACTACTCTTAGGAGTAGGAGCTTTTCTGCATCTAGCCTTCTTAGCTTCTGTCTCTGGAGGTCTTTTTGTCTGAAACTCATTCCAAAACAACAAGAAACCCCACTCGATTTGTTTCCTCTGCAGAGCTTCTCTCACAAGCAGGGTAATCAGTCCCTGATGTGACAATCTGCTTACAACTTTAGCAGGCTGGGCTTTCACTTGTCTATCCATCTTAGTCAGGGTTTTATGAAAGAAGTAGGGCATGTTTATGTGTTCTCTGCCTGTGAAATGATTCAGCAGTTTAAAATGGTAATACATTACCCTGTTGTAGCACCCTTCACAAGTGATATACACCAAAATTTCCCTCAGCAGGGACTGCCACTTTGATTCTAGATAGGACATGGGAATATCCTTATTCCAGGTCAAAGCTTTATGCACTGGCAACAAATACGACCTGAATTCAACATTTGAAGGTGAGGAGGTTTTAAACCAACAGTCCCCCGTTCTGGATAACCCTATGTATTCGGAAATAGCTGCTTCATATATAATATACTCCTCCCTGCCTATTTTAGCAACCCTTCCATCATAGGAGAGGGAAAATGCTTCGACCACTTGTTCGTGAAAGGTTGTCAATTTTTCACAGTATGTGAAAACTCCGGCCTGTTTAAAATAATCTGCTACCTCTGGATGAGATTCAAAATACCACATGCCATCGACTTCGGATCTCAAAGAAGGACTTGCTTTTGACATGGCTTGATGCTGACTATGCCTGAAACTGTGGGAAACAAGGTGTTCGGGAGACAATGGCTCTGGGAACTAGGAATATATTCGATACCACTTATGAGAAACCGATGCAATCAACTGACCAAGCATAGGGTTAATGAATTCACTAAAACACTGTCCCTTTCACGGATGACAATCTAGCTGAGGAATGCCGAAACTTCAAATTTTTGGGGGGCAATTGAATTGCTGAAACTTTGAAAGAGAATAGTTTCCGATCTTACCTGATACCCGACCAGGTTTCCTTGACTCAGGATGCTTGCTGAACTCGGAGACCCTTTGAAAATCGCCAAAGAACGCGGGATCAAGATTTTGAAAATATGCTTTGCTGATAAAATCGTGGGCTTGTGATTGTCTTCAGCGATATTTGGGATTCATTATAACTCATCGAGTTTTCAGATGAAGGAATGACCCGGTAATGATGGCTGTCATACTTTCCACTGAAATGGAGGGTAACTCCATGCAATCATACCTTCCAATCACCGCCCTACGTGGATTTGAAATGATCAATGCAGTGGATAAGACACTGGTGCTTCGAACCTTTCGGACGGAGGCCACAAATGTGCATCATCTCCTGCATGGTAAGCTTTCGACGGTTGTATTTCTCATCATTGCGTTGATTTTTGACATCTGGTTCATGCGAAAGCACGAGCTTTCGTTTTTCATGTTCAAACACTTTCGGCGGTTACTTGTCTTCCGCTTCGACCCCTTATCTGACGAAAATGAAAACTTTCGGTGGCTAATGAGCATAGTGGAGGCTCGCCTAAACCACCGAAACCTGATATTTTGCCATTTTCTTGACCGAACAAAAATCAACATTGCTTTTGAGATTATTTTGGAAAGACAGATTCTCTAACTTATTTACAGAAATTTAGAAATCAAATTTTAGAACCCAACCTATCATCTAAAAAGTCAAATGAAATCCACCGATTTATTTGAGGAGTTAACAGGATGAATTCGACTGCACACCTTGCAGGAACCTCCTGGCTCAGATAGAGAAACAATTGAAACTCATTCCATCTCTCCCTTTTAGACTTCAGTTTGAAACATGAAATTGCATGCACATCATATACAAAGAAAATGCATAACTGGAAAACAAACATTCATGAGCACATCAACAATACAAAGAGAAAACAACACAAACCATGTGCTTGAATCAAAGCTTCCTTCTATTAATTCAAATGCCTGTACATGGGCGTCCTTCATACAATATTCTCTGCTTGCTCTTCTCTTCTCCTGAATGCTTGATGATGTTACAATGATACAATGAGGGTGTCTATATCCGTTTTCCCTCTCAGACTCTAAACTATCAAATCTAGACTTAAACATCCTATCTACCACATTAAATCTATTAAATGCCTCCTATCTACCAAAGGACTAGAGCTTAAGGCTCAAGGTCCAATACAATATACAAATGCGCCTCCATGAATGGTTCATTAAAGACTTGCGCTACAATCCCAAAGCACTTCAAAAATTTGGGTTTGTTTATCCAGCTGATCTCCACCTGATGTGTTGGCTCGCTTGATGAGTTGGTGATGCTCCTGCATCATACTCCTCGGCTTGAAAAATTTCATGGGATCCTGTCCATGAGCTCCTGCACGGTTTGTCCATGCTTTTGAATCTCTGCTTCAGTCTCCCAGCTGGCATCTTCCATTGGATGGTTCCTCCATTTGACCAGATATTCAAAGTATTGCTTCCGTCTAGTCCTTTTGCTGACTCTCTTGTCAAGTATACGCTCCATCTGTGGATTTTCTGCGATCGACATCTGCTTTTGCCACTGGATTTTTGGCTATTCATCACCTACATCTCCTACTTCCTCAGCCTTATATGGATATAAGTCTGAGACATTGAATTTCGGAGATATTTCGATCTCTTCTGGCAACTCAATTTCATAAGCATTTTCTCCCAATTTCTTTAGGACTCTGCATGGCCCAATTTTCTTCATTTTTAGCTTATTGTATGTTCCCCTTGGGAACCTTTCCTTCCTCATATGTGCCAGAACTAGATCACCAACTTCGAACTGAAGTTGTCTCCGATGTTGATCTACTCTGCGCTTTCCTGGTTTGATTCCAGCAATCGCTTCTTCACCCTGTTGTGAAGTTCTTCCATCGAATCTGTGAATTCTTCAGTGCTTGCACTCTTAGTTATTATCTGTTATGAATCCCTCAGTTCAGATACTCCTCTTGGCTGCCTGCCATATACAATCTCAAATGGACTTTTTCTTGTGCTCCTGTTCACTGAATTGTTGTAAGCAAACTCTGTCTGTGGAAACACATTGTCCCAACTGCTGTGGTGCTCTGTCACCAAGCTTCTGAGTAAGTCTCCCAAGATTCTATTTACCACCTCTGTTTTCCCATCCGTCTGAGGATGATAGGCTGAACTAAACATCAAGTTAGTCCCCATATTCTTCCAGAGTGTCCTCCAGAAATTTCCAATGAATTTTGTATCCCTGTCCGATACTATACGTCTGGGTAACCCATGAAGTCTAACAACCTCTTTGAAAAACAAATTTGCGATATGAGTCGCATCGTTGGTCTTCTGGCATGGGATAAAATGTGCCATTTTAGAAAATCTGTCCATGACCACAAAGATTGAATCAACACCTCTTTGCGTCCTTGGCAACCCTAATACAAAATCCATGCTAATCGCCTCCCATGGCCTCTCTGGTATGGGCAATGGTTGATAGAATCCCGCATTCTGCTTCCTTCCCTTCGAATGCTGGAAAACTCTACACCTGTCAACGAACCTCTTGACATATGCTCGCATTCCCGACCAAAAATATGATTCTCTCAGCTTTGTAAATGTCTTGTCGTGGCCAAAATGCCCTACTAATCCACCACTGTGCTTCTCCTTTAACAGATTCTCCCTCATGGAGCAATTCAGAATGCACAGTTGATTGCCTCTGAACAAAAAGCCTTCCTGGATTACATAATCTATCCATGGGATTCTGTCTCTGAGAACTGGATTCTCAGCTGCTTCATACGCTTCTCCAAAATCTACATCTCCTGCATACATGTCCTGGAGGTTTTCAAAACCCAATGTTTTGACTCAAAATTCCTGTAGCAACAAACACTTCCTGCTCAAAGCATCAGCCACTTTGTTAGCAGTACCCGAAATGTGTTTAATTACAAATGTAAAATTCTGCATATACTCTACCCATTTAGCATGTTTCTGATTCAACTTCTCTTGTTGACTCACAAACTGCAATGCATGATTATCACTGTACAATACAAATTCCTTTGGGATCAAGTAATGCCTCCACTTATTCAATGCATGTATGATAGCATAAAATTCTTTATCATACGTGGAGTATTTCAGTTTCACTTCATCCAGCTTCTCACTAAAATATGCAAGTGGTCTGTCTTCCTGGCTCAAGACTGCTCCTATGGCAAAGCCACTTGCATCACATTTCACCTGGAACACTTTCGTAAAATTCGGCAACACCAAAACCGACTGTTATGTGATCTTCCGCTTCAAAAGATTGAAACTCTTCTCTACCTATTCAGTCCAATGAAAAGATTTATGTCTTTCCTTGACAGTATCCATCATCGTTGCACTAATCCCACTGAAATTCCTGATAAATTTTCGGTAGAAACTAGCTAAACCATGAAAACTTCTCACCTCGAAAATATTTCTCGGTGATGGCCAATTTTTAATTACCTCCACTTTATCCAGATCCATCCTCAATTCATTCACCGATATGAAAAATCCCAGATAGATGAGCTTTGTCTTCATGAATGAGCACTTCTTCATGTTGATCAACAGCTTCTCCTGATGTAGCTTCTTCATCACAATGGCTAAATGTTTCAAATGCTCAGCCTCTGATTTACTGTAAATCAGTATGTCGTCCAGATACACAATGAAAAATTTCCCGATGAATTCCCTCAGGAATTCATTCATTAGTCTCATAAATGTACTCGGAGCATTCGTCAAACCAAACGGCATGACCAGCCATTCGTACAAACCTTTGTTTGTCTTGAATGTTGTTTTCCACTCATCGCCTTCCCTCATGCGAATCTGATGGTATCCGCTTTTCAAATCTATCTTTGAAAAATACTTTGCCCCACTTAGGAAATCCATCAGATCATCCATTCTTGGTAGTGGAAATCTGTACATGATGGTTATCTTGTTAATCACTCTTGAGTCGGTACACATTCTCCAGCCTCCATCCTTCTTTGGACTAAGTACTGTCGGAACAACACATGGGCTTAAACTTTCCCTGACCAGTCCTTTATCCAACAACTCCTGGACCTGCCTCTTAACCTCCTCATTTTCTTGCGGCGTCAACCTATACGCGGCTTTATTTGGAAAACTAGCTCTTGGTATGAGGTCTATATGGTGATTCACACTTCTCATCGGTGGAAACGAACGAGGTAATTTGTCCACTACGATGTCAGTGAACTCTTCTAGCAGTTCCTGAATCTCATCTAGTAAGTCATCCACTCTTGTGCTAGTCAGAACGATTCTCGATTTCCTGACCAAAAAGAATTGTGGATCTTCTTTCTTCTCCATCTCTATGATAAGTTCCTTCCCGCTCATGAGAAGTATTGTGTTTCTTACTTCCAACTTCACCTCTTTATCCTTTATCAGAAGCAACCTGTGTGTCCTTCCATCCTTCTCTAAAGTATATGTGTTCATTCTCCCATCATGAACCACATTTCTGTCATATTGCCATGGTCTACCCAACAATAAATGACATACATCCATGGGAATGACATCATAGAGTAATTTATCATTATATCCACCTATCTTGAATTCAACTAAACACTGTTTAGTGACACTCACCTGATGTCCCTTCTGTAGCCATGAAACTTTGTATGGACTCGGGTGATCAGTTGTCTCCAGCTCTAACTTTTCCACCATCTCGGTTGAAACGAGATTATCTGTGCTACCGCTGTCCACAATAACCTTGCATACCCAATCCTTGTTTTTGCAAGCTGTTCTGAACAGTCTAGTCCTTTGAGCTGAGTCCTCCACCTCCTTCCCGGGTGTTAAGAGAACTTTATGCTTCATCAGTGACCTTCCACCTTATGCGTCTTCTGTCTCAACATCCCGCTTCTGCGCTTCTGCAATGTGAGCTTCTCCGATCTCCTTCTTTTTCTCTGGACACTCAAATGACCTGTGCCCATTCTTCCCACATGTGAAACATGTGATAACTCCACCTTGGCCTCTTCCTCTACCCCTGGTACGAGGAAAAGTGTTTGTGTTAGCATACTCTCCTCTATGTTCTGTATGTTGCCCTCTCTGTTCAATGTATGGTCCTTTCTGTGAGGTACCACCTCTTTCTATTTTACCCTGAGGCTTCTTCCATCCCTCCTTGGGCTTCTGGAATTTCTCCTGGGCAACTGCCTTGCCTCTGGGCTGACTTCTGCCTCGCCCTCGCTGACCTTGCTTACGGATCAACTTCTCCTCGGTTTTCAAAGCCATCTGGTATGCATCCTCCACCGTCCTGATGATTAGCATGCTTAATTCATCCTGAATGTCGTATCTCAGACCATTCAGATATCTGGAAACCTTCTCATCATTGCTCTCCCGATGACCTGCTCTGATGTTCAGTCGATAGAATTCCTCAGTGTATTCTTTCACTGTCATCATCTTCTATCTCAGGTTCTGCATTCTCCTGAATAGAGTAATTTGGTAATCCCTTGGGATGAACTTCGCTTTCATCTTCGCAATCATTCGATCCCATCTTTTTATATTCTGCTTGCCTTTGCATCATCTGTCAGCTTGAAGCTCATCCCACCATAATGTTGCGTGTCCTTTCAGGTGCATGACAACATGTCTGACCTTCTTATATTCTTCGATATCTTCATAATCGAAGTAGGTGTCAAGAGCCCTAATCCAATCTAGCAGCTCCTCTGCATCCAGATTTCCTTCATAGACTGGAATGTCCATCTTGGCTTCCATACCCATTCTGGAAATGGCTTTGATCAACCGCTCAGTTGATGCACCTTCTGCTATGACCTCTTCTTCATGTCCAGCTTCCTCTTCAACTTCAGAATCACTGAAATCTCCAGCACCGACTCTGCGTCTTTGTGCTATCTCCATGTCTTCGAGCCTTGCTTGGAGATCTCTCATCTATCTCTCCATTTCTAGATTTCCTGTCTGTCTGCCTCTTCTTCGTACTTCCCTGTCCTCTGGATCAGGTGACTGTCTTTCTCTTCTTGGCGGCATGGTGAAATATCTCTCTCTCTGCTATAGAAAGAAAAGATAGACCTTCTCTAATACCACTTGATGACGTAAATGCACCACCAAGGGCATGTCCACTTCACCAGGACCTTCTTTTCCCTAGGCTCGAAGATCTAAATTGATTCTTCGAATCCCCTATCGGGACTCTTCTACACCCACAGGGCTCCCCTGACGATATCCCTTTGTCCTATCGGGAAATCGGACTTCGCGTATTCACGAGCCTTAACTCCCAGATTTGGATCTCCCAATCCCTGAAACTCGATGAAAGTCCCTCAGCGTTTTCCCTTTGATCTTATCGAGAATTTTCCCGATCGGGAAATCGACACTTGTGAGGTCGTATATCACTTACCTCGTGGATCCCCGATTTTCGATCGACGATGATACTCTGTAACCCTTAGCCCCTCTGGCTAGCTCCTTTTACACATGACCTGTTGGTCCACAAGACCACAGTCCTTTCTCGCTTCAGAGTTTCTGACTTCACGGATTTGCAATACGTAGAAATTACGCCTTTGGAAATCCTGATTCTCTGATTTCCGATGCCACCTGGCGTCAACTCCCCACCAGGGTTGACCCTTCGACACCTGTCCTCCACTGAACGTTACAACGGTGGGATCATCGCGTTTCGAGATTTTGCAACTTCTCCTGTCGTGAGTTTCTCATCACCGAGAATCCCAAAATACCGAACCCTGAACTCTTTTAGATCCTCGGACACATGTCTCTCGGATCAACGGCTATGACTGTGTCGGGAAATCGCGGATCACGATTTCATTATGCATGAGGTTCACGATTCCGGAGACCCTGATATTCCGAACTCCAAACTATCCAGGATCTCTTTCCACGCGTCCTCGCCGATGGATGGTGCAAACCTCCCGTCAGGAAATCGCAAATCGCGATTCCAACAGGTGAGAGTTCTATGCCCCTGGAAACCCTGAAATGTCGAACCCCGACTCGCTCCGAATTGCCGACACGTGTCTCTTCCAGAATCTACGGTTATGATCCCTTCTCGGGATTTCGGGACTTATGAGGTCTCGATTCTCTTGTTTAACGAAACCCCCATGAAGCTAATATCCTAATGACTCCTCTGGGTTCTTCCTCTTCTCCTTCGGGCTTAAACCCAACGCAAATTCTCGAGATCTAATGGCTGACAGGATTTCATAGTTTCCTCAACGAATCCTGACCATCGATTCCTCCTTCTTGAGGATTTCTTGAGGAGGCTAAATGTCCTTTCACAGAACTTGCTCTCCAATGCCTGCGCTTGCAACTCCTGCTCGAACCTTCCTCAACCCAAAACCTCCTGGGCTCTCTTTCAATGATACCATGAAGGTGCTAAACCTCCTGAGATTTTACACTCTGATTCTTTCAGAGGAATTTACGCACACTCCTCGCACTCGACGTTCAACGACTTTTCAAGTGTTGAATCCTTCTGACTCTGCGCACTCTCTACAGCAGCAGTCTTCAATCTTCTTTTCTCATCTTAACAACTGAGACTTCTTCTTCAGCCTGCGTACCCCTTTTCACGGCTTCTACAACTCGCTTCCACTTCTGGGTGAATGAGAACAAAACTTAAACTACTGAGCCTTCATCAACGCACTCCTTGCGGATGAATTCCACTGCACACCTTGCAGGAACCTCCTGGCTCAGATAGAGAAACAATTGAAACTCATTCCATCTCTCCCTTTTAGACTTCAGTTTGAAACATGAAATCACATGCACAGCATATACAAAGCAAATGCATAACCAGAAAACAAACATTCATGAGCACATCAACAATACACAGAGAAAACAACACAAACCATGTTCTTGAATCAAAGATTCCTTCTATTAATTCAAATTCTTGTACATGGGTGTCCTTCATACAATATTCTCTGCTTGCTCTTCTCTTCTCCTAAATGCTTGATGATGTTACAATGATACAATGAGGGTGTCTATATCCGTTTTCCCTCTCAGACTCTAAACTATCAAATCTAGACTTAAACATCCTATCTACTAGCATTAAATATATTAAATGCCTCCTATCTACCAAAGGACGAGAGCTTAAGGCTCAAGGTCCAATACAATATACAAATGCGCCTCCATGAATGGTTCATTAAAGACTTGTGCTACAATCCCAAAGCACTTCAAAAATTTGGGTTTGTTTATCCAGCTGATCTCTGCCTGATGTGTTGGCTCGCTTGATGAGTTGGCGATGCACCTGCATCACATACCCTAAGGAATCATTCATGTAGAGTAGGATCATAAACACGGTAAACCCCATTTAACTAGGACACAACCAAATTTGCATCTAAGTAGACTCGGAGGTGAGAGATACCATGCAACAGAGCATCACGAAGCAACTCTATCACTGTGTTGTATTTGACGACATTGTTTGTAGTGTCACATAAACATATACCTCCAGAAGATAACAACTGGACTTGAGGCATGAAAATCACCCAAGTTGCGGAAGCAAGACTCTGAGTGTGTCATATAGTGCCATCCGTGAACCCAACAAACACCTATGATTCACTTGACATCTACCACAATGAAACAAATGACATAAATAACGACACGTCTATAAAACAAAAAGACAAAAATAAATCTATACAAACTATATGTATGTACAAGAAGTCACCCAAGCAGACCCACCTACGAGTAATACTTCTTGAGTTAAAGCCCATTTCTAGTCTCTGCCAAAGAATTTCCCTCAAAGTCAACTAGACAATAAGCACCCTTCTTTATTACCTTCTTCACAATGAAAGGTCTGAACCACATGGGTTTGAACTTGCATGCCCCCAAGGGATCCTTATCCTGGTTGTAGAATAGGACAAGGTCGCCTTCGGAGAAAATCTGAGGATGAACGGACCGATCATACTAACACTTGACTCATTCCTTGTGAGCCTCATTGGCCAAGGGTGCATCATGGTGTTTCTCATCGAGCTGCTCAAGATACAATAAGAGTTCCTCAAGTGGTGAAGTGTCTGGAAATAATTTACTGCCAAATTTAGAGATGGGATCTGACACTCTATAGGCAAGACTTCTTCTATCCCGTAAATGAGTTGAAAAGGTGAGAAACTGATGGTAGTATTTACATACATTCAGTAGGCCCATAATGTTGAGTACAACGTCCAATGCCAATTTGACTTGACATAATTGATTGTTCATTGTAGAATAGTCTTGAGGGACTTATTCACAACCTCTACCTGACCATTCGCTTGCAGGTAGTAGGATGATTAGTGATATTCCCTCAACCCAAGCTTTGATGTTAAATCAGACATCATTTTTTTCTGAAAGTGACTGCCATGGTCAGTGACAATCTCCTTTGGGATGCCAAACCTTGCTACTATTTGATTGAAAATAAAGAGAGTTGTTGTCTCGCCATCATTATTGAACGTTGGCATAGCTTTGACCCAATTTTTGTAGTAGTCTACTTCTACGATGATATAACGATGCCCCTTGGATGAGCCTGGGTGGAATGTATTAAAATCAATCCCCCACTTGGTGAAAGGACCAATTGTAATGACGGGAAACATGGGAGTGGGGTGTGCCCTCATCTTCTGAGAGAAGATTTGACAGGGGTGGAACTTCTTGACCGATTCAACACAATCCTTGATTAATGTCGGCCAAAAGTAACCAACTCATTGAATATTTTGGGTTCTTGCCAACCCAGAAAAATGACCACCACATGCTCTGGTGTGGCAGTCAATAAAAAGGAGTTCCTCTTCTTCATGAGTGAGGCATCGACGTAGGATGCAATCCATGCCTTGATGATACAAAGTGTCATCGAGTATGAGATAGTTTTTTTCTTGATGGCGTATACTTCGATGCTCATCACGAGAAGCAGAGGAAGGGAACTTCAAAGTCTAGAGATAGACTAATATATCTCCATACCAGGGGTCCGAAGATGAAATCATAAAAATATCTCCTTTAATCAGCAATTCCTCGGGCGTGACATCACCTAATTCGAACAGAAGATTCAAGATAAGTTTCACAAATACCAATGAATTTTTGGATTTCGGGAAAAAAAAATCTAAGTCAAATTCCTGGAGGATAACAATCCATCTACTGGTCTTTCCACCAATGACACATCGTGTCAACACATACTGAAATGTATTCACGATGACAATGATGGTGGTCTTACAAAGAAGAATATAATGACAGAACCGTTGGACAACATGCACTGCTGTCAACGCTAGCTTCTCAACATGGGAGTATTTGAGTTATGGTCCAACTAGGCCTCGACTCAGGTAATAAATCACATGCTCTTCAAGCAGATCATCCTCTTGAACCAAGACCATACTAATGGTCGACTCTACAGTGACCAAGTATAATAAGAAATATTTATTATAATTGGGAGGCCGAAGCAGAGGGGCAGACGTAAGGGCATGCTTCAACGCTTCAAAAGAGCATTGAGCGAATTTATCCCAATGGAAAGGGACTCCATTTTTTAGTAAACACAAAAACCATTTAGTGATCTTAGCATAGTTTGCAATACAAATTTGAAGAAATTTCTCTTTACCTTGTAAGCTTTGAAGCTAAGGGACTGTGCACGGGGGAGGCAACTGAACTATCACCTCAACCTTCAGAGGATCGACCATGATCCCTGTTGTCAAAACTATGAAACCTAGAAGACGACCCGACGTCACGCAGAAACTGCACTTGTTTGGATTCAAGTGAATTCAATAGTAGCAACATCTCTCAAAGATTAGTCAAAGGTGCATGGGATGATCATCTCTCTTACGAGATCGTGATGCTAAATCATCAAGATAGGCCTCGACTATATGTCTAAGGTCGTGGAAAGAAAAAGACATGGCTCATTGAAAAGTGGCTCCAACATTCTTTAGGCCAAAAGGCATCTTACGATAAGAAAATGTGCCCCACTGATAGATCAAAGTTGTTTTATGTTGGTCCTAGGGGTTTGATATGTATATGGTTGTATCTTGAGAAATCATCCATGAAATAAAATACCTCACAGCCTACACATTCATTGACAATCTGATCAATGAATGGGGTGGGGAAATTATCCTTTGGAAAGGCCTTATTCAAATCACAGAAGTCCATACACACACGAATCATTCCTATCCCTAGTCATAGTCAACACAAATTCTCCTGCCTCTATTCTCCTTAACTATGGGAGGAAAAAAGATCTGTGATGGAGATCATCCCAGGGTCTGTCCAGACTAGTCAATGCCTCTAAAATTGCCTCGTCAGAGGGAAATACCAAGTCTAAATAATCAGTAGTGGTGAGGGAATCTTGAACCCATATAGGCTCGAGAACTGGATCTAACTCCTATGTAGGAGTTAGATCAGGGTTGACTGAAGCTTCCTGGACAATACTATACACAAATTATTCTACGGACAAGGGCATGGCCATGCTAGGATGCCATGTCCCTTCCATCGAAGCTGATGGGAAAGGAAGAGTCCACAAATCACTAAACTAAGTCGTACAAAACAACGACACTTGAAAGATTTCAGCCCAAGGCTTCTCGGGGACAACCGATATCATATTGACATCACCAAAAGGAGTCGGGTAATCAAAAGTACCCATCAATGGTGGGCACAAACAAACCCCCACATTGACGAAGCCAAGTTGTGGGTTATCAATCATTGGGACCGTGGATGCCCCCGATGAAGGGTCATGCCTAGAGAAGGACAATTGATCAATGGTTATGATTCGGCCCTCATGTGGAATCGACAAGACCCCAAAAAATATGGCAACCACTGCATGCATTGTATATCTCCAACTCCTTCCTAACAACAAGTTGTAGTCGAGAGGCACATCGATCACTTCAACTTCGACGCACATGGTCTTCCCTCCTAACTACACGGGGAAATAAGGGATGATTCCATGTGGTCTGAAAGAACAACTATCAAAAGCAGTAAGTAGAGTAGGCAATGGAGACAAAATGGGTTGGCCAATGGCCTTCCAGCATGCCAACGACATCACACAAGTCGAGGTGCCCTCATCAACCATTGTACGAAAAATATTCTGAGTAAAAGATTGCATGGGGTGAGCCACTACTATTCGAAACACAACATGGTATGGAAGACGAGGCTTCAAGTTGGTAGTATCAAGCATGATCCTTCCCAGATTACAAGTCTCAGTAGATCCTAAGACAGCTAAATGATCCTTTCTCTGTGAAGGGAAGATATGGAGGACCTCCAAAGCAGACATCATGCAAGGGGTTTATGACAAATCCTCCACCATAGAGTAGTTCTAGGCGGCCCTCACATTTAGATTATGCGAAGCTTTCTTGAATTCCTCTTTCAGGATATGTGTCATTGTTTCACCCATCGTCTTATCGATCTGGAGAGGAACATATGGGTTTACAACTTCCTTACCCTTTTCAAAAGTTTCTGGCATTCCGTAGTCATGTACCCTCATTGCTATGTGAGCATCACCTTTCAACATATAAACGTTCACGACCGAGGGGTTACTAGAATATGAAGAGGGTCCCTGACTGCACCCATCCATGCTCGAAGAGGCTTAAGTCAAATTTTTCCCATGTGGAAATCAGTTCGTTAGCATAGAAGGTTTCTTCTGCGCCAATAACTTGTGGGCCTCCGCAAGTCGAGGGCAGAGGTGAGTCAAATGATCTTTCGTGCAAAGTTTACATAGATACTTCAACATTATTTTCTCTATGTTTCCCCTGCCATCATTATTGGTGGGTTTCTTATCCCCCTTACCCTTCTTGTTTCACTATTTCTTCTTTCCGTTAGGTTTCTTGTTGGCCTTTGGGTTTTTCGACTGCACACTGTGTACATCCGACGTTTGATTAGGGGGAGCAAACAAACTAGGGGTTTGGTTGGTCGTTGTTTGTTGTATCGACAATTGTTTCAATTGATTTGACAACTGATTATTGGGATTTGCTTGTGTTGAACCAACTATGCCATCGGCATGTGGTCTAGACTTTTGTCTGGCCTTGTCAAGGATAGATCGTGGCACATATGGAGAAACCTCATAAAGTAATCCAAACTTAGAGTATATTAGTTCAAGTTGTTGAGATCCCATTATCGCCTCTTCCTCGAAAAACACTCTCGATGTTGCAACGTCCTTGGATAACTGAGGTACAAAGACTTGAGGAACCAATCCAGTAGGAAAGCTGGTGGAACCAATAATTTTATCAAACTCTTCTATCATCGCCATTCTCAGATGTGATTTGAGATATGGTCAGCCTTTGTGTGCTCAAAATTGGCCAGCAATTCGGTGTCGACATCGTATCTCACAGGTAGTTGGAAATGGTTTAGAAAAACCATTTCCAAATCACTAAAGAAAGAGTATCTTGAGAGGTCGAGCTTGATGTACCATTTCATGACACTCCTGATAAGAGTGCATTGAAATAGATGCAATTGAATAGAGTCGTCTCGCAAAGAGTTCGAAGAGCACCATAGGTGAAAAGTGGTCACCTGATCGTCTAGATCTTCATTAGGCTTACCTTTGAACTTTGGATTGTCTGAGGGAAACTTTGGCAGCATGGGAGGCTAACAAAGATCATGATAAATAGGGTCATTTAACAACCTTGAAAAGTCTGGAAAATGTAACATTGCCATAAATGAC
Organism: Picea engelmannii; assembly: GCA_009831015.1. NCBI lineage: Eukaryota > Viridiplantae > Streptophyta > Pinopsida > Pinales > Pinaceae > Picea > Picea engelmannii. The sequence continues at coordinate 215,304 of ML785407.1, forward strand.
AGTTTGGGTTGTTGACTATGTACAAGGAGAAAGGAGCCTATATTTTGACTGGCACCAGGTTGCCAGGAAAAGTTGGGCTACCAACCAGGGTTCTGGTACATACCATGGCCTTGGCCAACAAATGGATACTATGTTTGTTGGGGCATCATCGGCTGGCTCCCATAGTTGGACATTGAGGGTTGGGCGAGGATTGCTCCCTGTTTCGTGTTCCAAATATTCTGGAAAGGGTTGCCCTCTGTTGATCCAATGGGCATAGGTACAAAGCCTTGCCCAAGTTTCCATTGACTATGGAAGGGGTTTCCCCAGGTCGGCATCCCTGACGAGGGAACTGTCCCCTACCACAGATTCCAGAGTCCTTGTGAGGAGAATACTCTTGTGTTTTCCCCCTGTGTAAGAATAGTACCCTGCATAGGATTTTGTTGTCCAAAACCAAGGTTTCCCCTGGCCAAGACGACAGCTGACGAAAAAGCGATATTTCCAAACATGTCAAACAAAGAGAACAAAAATGAACCCATCGTCATGGTGTAGGAAGAAGGTCATAGAATACCTTCTCCGAACAAGCTATAGTTCATGTTTTGCCCGATGGGTTGCTGGGAAGCACCACCGAGCGAGGGGGACGAAGGAGGTATATGAACCCCTCCGTAATGGAAAGCGTTGTAGGGGGAAAAGGTGCCCCCCATATACCCTTGCAAAGGAGCATTTGAGCTCCCTGCCCCTAGACCCATGGTATGTAGGGTGGAGTAGGTGAGGAAAGAGTTCCTATCAAAGTCAGGCATCCTGTATGAAAACGGAGGACCCGTGACCCGTCACACTCTGTGTGAACGAAGTAGTGATCATCGTCATAGATGGTATTAGACCACTACCCAAAGTAGAGATGCTCAATACCATTGTGGTCTGGACCGATGAAGGTGGGTTAGGAGGTGGAACACCCCCACTGGTGGCAGTTGTAGAGGGAGTGTGAGGACTCCCTGACGAAGTAGCAACATTTTCTTCCATCACTGCTTGCAGTACTATCTGATGCTCTTGATGTGTTACCTTTGGAGGGAAAAGATTTATCAAAAGTAGAACCCAAAAGTCAGTGATCAGAGGGTTATATTGACTGAGAACTTCCACTCCAAGGTCGAAAATAGTCGGTTCCTATGGATACGCGTGTTCTCCTCTTGGAGCTAGCTCAGGCATAGTTTCCTGCAGCCCAATCGCCTCAAATGACCCTTGTTGTCCAAGTCTTCGCCATAACGGTGGCGGTGGTGGCTCCAATGTAACTGGTGGTAGGCCCAAAATCCTTTGCGACTGGTGGGGCTCTTGATTTTCCACTGTGTGATAATATCAACAAAACAGTAAGGTTTTTTCTAATGTTGAAGACCAAGAACGCACTAGCAAAGTTCCTATGAGACAAAGCAAGCAAACCACTAACTAGTTGGAAGAATAGTTACGCCAACCAACCCTAAAGAAACTTAGCGGTGCAAGTGAAACTTGAATATGGAAGCACCCTCTGGGTATACTCTGCAAAGAGTGGCCTGACTTATGCCCTAGGTACCGTGGTATACCCCCACAGTCACCTTTGTAAGTCCCTAAAATAAAGGAAACTAGGTTTCCAACTCACGAACAGTCACCATGCAGGTATAGTCGAAAGTCGGGTGGACCGCAATGAGAAGGGTAACAAAGCCCGAAACCTATCGAGGGTATTGGAAGCAAGTGGTCCAAAAGAAAATTGAGGATATCGAATGGATTCGGGGTCCACAAAGCTCCCTAGTCAAATGAAACCAATAGTATCCCATGACAAGTCCATGATATGTGTTCCCCACTACGCTTGGTCTGCCTTTGGAGGGGTTATCTCTGCTACCTTTCCACACGCGACCTTGTTTTTAGGCCCTGTGTTAGAGGGGGGTACCAGATAACTTTCACATTTACTGGAATTTTTACACTCCCTAGCACTAACTCCAATGTTATTCTATAATCCTTGAATATTTTCTTCTCCAACCTAATTCAAGGCTCTAGCCTAAACTAGTTGATTGACCCTACAATCATAAAGTCTAGTTGATTTTAATTTTTAGCATTAATTTTAAATGGCTTGTTTTAAGTCAAGGAAATGATAATGAAAGTAGTGGTGTGTTTTAAGAGACAAAAAAGAGGAAAAGCAAATGAAATGGAAAGCAAAATTACTTCTAGTTAATCAATAAAGATTTTGCAACTAACTCTTTAACCAACTTTTCGTAACTAATTTTTTCTAAGATCTTTTAAAGGAAACCTAAAACAAAATTTCGCTCGACTACGAGCTACTTAATGCTCTATGAAATCAGTAAAGAACTTAATAACACAACTCTTTTCCCTAACAAGAAAAGTAACTAACCCAACTACTTAACCAAACAAAAAAATGAAATCTTTTTCTATTTTTTTTATTGTTCAAACAAGATACTTGAAATAAATTATTTTTCTTTTTCTTTAAAGAAAGTGAAAGGGGAAAAAGTAAAAAATAACACAAGATTGAAAACTTGACCTCTGGCCCACTGTGGATCGCAGGAGTCATTGAAGACACCAAACAGGTTTGTCAATACTCTAAGACTCGCCCAAAACCCTTCTGAACTAAAAACAAGAAATATTTAAAAAGATAACCAAACTGACATCAAACCCAGGATTCGACTGTAAAAACTGAGACATTGTACTTAATCAAGAAACCTTGAGAAGTCAAAATTCAATTAGGGAAGAGTTTGACTACCTCTCCTTAAAGAAAAATTTCTTGACATAGGCACACAACTGATGCTTCAACAGCCTGCATATGTACATGGGTTGTCTTAAAGCAGGGCGTGTATGTACGCGTGAAGACCCACTACAAGTCGCATACACTTCTGTAAATCCTCAAAAAAGAAGACAAACAGGTAGATTGATAGGGCAGGGAGACTTGGTATGACACCAATAGGTGACTAGAATCCCTTAAAGACTCATCAGACTTAGAAAGAAACTCAAAAAGGTAAAAAATAATCAAACACCCAAATAATCCCCTAAAACCCTAGAGGTTTTCCCAATATGGTCGCCAGTTCTGCTATAGCGAGAAAACCTCCCTATAGACTACACTAGGGTTCAACATGTAGGCGTATCTAACTGTATAAAAGTCTCCTACTATTCTAACTACCCCTAATACACACCAAATTCATACATGAAAGACAAAGTGAAAAGATCAGGTAACTTTACCTTTTTACTCTGCGTCTGGTGTCGATCCTCTCGCGTCTGATAGCTCTTTTGACTACAACCCTCCTCCGAAGGCTAGCCTACATTCACAAAAAGATAAATAGGAAACTACAAACATGCATCTCATATATAAATCATGGGTTAGATGTTAGTATAAAACATAAATCGAATGCAAATATTTGACACATCATATTTCGGGACAGAAAAAGTATTCCTTTTATTGATATCACAATGTTTACTTACAACAAGGTTGGCGACTACTCCACGAACCTAGTCTGGGATCCTCTTCACCAAGCTCCAACTGTGATTCCATGTATATTTCTCCTCTCACACTTCTTCTATGGAAATGGCATAGGGTTATGATGGAGGAAACAGGGCAAGAATGGGAAATTCTGATGCAAATTTCACAAGGTGGCTGCAATTCTTGGGGCAAGGAGGGGATGTGAAATGGGTAGAGTTTCACTGTTCTTATGCTTGGGTTAGTAATGATACCTCAACACCTCCTTTTATATGACAAAATGATGGTTATTCGTTTGGGTGACGGGCTATAGGTGGTGAGACAGTTGGGAAACTACCCAATAGCTCGTAATCTCAATGAATTTCTTGCAACTTTTTGATTTTTACAACTTTTGTGAGTATACGCGGGTTGTAATAGTGCATATAGCATACGTACACACGATGTAATTGTGCAACAAGTGTGTGTACATGGGCAGTAGTGGTGCAGGGCACGTAAATCTTCAAAAATAGTTTTTTTAAGAAGAGATGCTCAATGATGGCTTTGAAAAATTTGCATGTAAGAGGGCCAAATGCCAGGTATGGATGTATGGTGCAATCTAGGGGTATAACAACTTTGAATCATCATCTTTTATGAACTTGAAACTGGTTTGCATAGGAGTGGTAACTAGTTTTCAATCTTCCATTGTGAACCTCTTTAGCATTTCTCTTATATACTTAGTTTGAGAAATAAAAATTCCTTTGTTTCTTTGACGTATCTAAAGACCTAGATAGAAGGATAGTTCTCCAAGTAATGACATTTCAAATTCATTCTGCATATCCTTTGCAAATTTCTAGCTTAACCTGTCATCATTGCTTCCAAAAATAATATCATCAACATAAACTTCAATTAATAAAATACTATCTTGAGTTACCTTGATGTAGAGGTTGTTGTCTGCACTTGATTTTATGAACCTTGCCCATTGTATATATTTATCCATTCTAGAGTACCATGATCTAGGAGCCTTCTTTGGACCATACAAGGCCTTATTCAATTTGCACACGTAATCTGCACTCTCTGACAACTGAAATCCTTCTGGTTATTCGATGTAGACTTTTTCTTCAAGTTCCCCATTCAGAAAATTTGATTTCACGTCCATCTAATATACTTTAATCTTCTTGGAGCATGCATAAGCTAAAAGAAATCAGATTTCTTCCATTCTGGCAATTGGGGCAAATGTCTCTTCAAAGTCTATTCCTTCAACCTCTGTGTATCCTTTACATACCAATCTAGATTTGTTCCTTCTAACCTATCCATATTCATTCAATTTATTTGTAAATGCCCACTTTGTGCCAATCACATTCTTATTATTTGGTCTTGGAACCAATTCCCAAGTGTCGTTATTGTCTATTTGATATAATTCTTCATCCATGTCCTTATTCCAAAATTCATCTGTGTTGGCCTCTTCAAAATTGTTTGGTTCAAACGTAGATTAGATTCCTAGGTGCATTTGTTATGGCGAATAGATTCTTCTTCTAGTCTCAACTCCTGCATCTTTGTTTCTGATAATCTGATATCTTTCTTTTTCTATGTATAATTTTCTTCATCCCATTTTATTGCTAATATTGTATCTCTGAGACCTAGTATTTTTTCACCTGTTCTTCGTGTTTTATTATCCATACTTTCTTATATCTCATATCAGTGTTCTCTTTCATGGAAGTATCGATCATGCTTCTACAATCACTAGCTATGTGTTCATAGTTATGACATTTGTTACATTCAATGTCACGTGGGGCCACATAAGCATTTCTTGGTTGAACATTTCTTTTATAATCCCTACAATCTATAACCTTATGTCCAAAATTAGTACAATAAAAGAAATGACCATAAAATAAATTTGCATACCTGAGAGTGAATGATCATCCTTGTGGTATAGTCCTTATGAATGTCTGCCTTGACTGATCATGATCGTGATTGAATCTTCTTTGTGGCTTGAACATGGATGGTCTTCTTGAAGATATATCTTCAATAGTTTTCTTAGATTATGGTTGACCATGATTCTTTCCTTTGAGTACTTCTGCATAAATCTTTCTATTTTCTTCATTCTTCTTTTCTAGTAACCTAGAGTGCTTCTCTTCATTCTCTATAACTGATGTGGTTGTTTCTGTCTCTTCAACGTTCTTGTTGAGTTTGACGATTTTACTTCTCAATGTGACAAATTATTCTTCAAGCTTCTCAACCTCTTCTTCTTTCATCATTATCTGAGACTTCATGACTTGTTATGTTCTTTTTTCTTCTTCAAGCTGAATAATGTGATTATTTCTTCTTCAATTCCTTTTCTCTTCTTGACCAAACTCTGCCTCAAGTTGGTTTAGATAATCAATTATTTTCTTAATATGATCTGCCAATATATTATCTCTCATTTCTACTTCTTCCTTCTGTGATGCTATATTGTCTTCCAAATACTTCTTTTGATATTCAATATTTTCTTCAATCTTTTTGGCTTCTTCTAGCTGATTTCTTAAGTTCTCGATGACCCGTTGGGCTTCTTAAAAAATGTGAACACTTTCCTCTTTTTTCATCAATTCTTTCTTGAGTGACTTACTTTCTTCTTTTAGTTCATCTAAAGTACTAGTCAATTATTCTTCATAATTGTCTTCCTTTTCAATTAGTTTTATGTCTAATTTCCTTCATGGTATTCTATTTCAAGATGTTCACATTTTTCACAATTAAAGAAAAGAAAAATACCTCTGGTGATTATGTACTTGTCATCTTATGAATCTATTTGACATGGTGACCATAATTCTTCTTGATTTGTATCTGCATATTCTTTGGATGAATCTGCGATGGGTGAAGAATATATGTCATGTAACTTATCCAAAATTTCTTTGGCTGATGAACATTAACCAAAATTTTCTCTTACTAGATTAGGTAATCCTTCCCACATGAAATCCATTGTTATTTTGTTATTCTTCTTCAATTCTTTCTTGGATGCATTCTTTTCCCATTTTGAACTATCATATCCTGTAAAAACTAATAGAAAAATATAATTCCCCTATTCCTGTAAAAATACTTTCGTCCTTCTGCTCCACATCTCATACTTTAAACCATTCTGACCATTAAGCATTGGTACTCCATTCTCAGAATAATCCATGATCTCCTTCCAGTGGTTAAATTGTTTCCTGAAGGAACCTGCTCTGAAACCAATTGTTGGATTACTGAGAAGGGGGGTGAATTAGTAATAGAGAAATTTAATCTTTTCTCACCATAAAATGCAAGTGTTATAACAATGTATCATTATCATCCAATAGTTGCAAAGTAAATAAACAATGAACAAATGAGCAATCATACACATACACAGTACACCAGTGTTTTACGTTGAAACCCAAAGAAGGAGAAAACCACAAAATTCTTTTTCTTATATGTCTTTAAGAATTACATTCATGGAAGAACAAACTTCCTTTGTTTTCCAGCTGCAACTAGAAGGAGGAACCAACCCCCTAGTTTCTCAGGCTACAACCTGAGGGAAGTTCCAACTCCCCAATTCTCTAGCTACAACCAGAAGGAGGCTCCAACCCTGTATTTTCTTAGGCTACAACCAAAAGGAGGCTCCAACTCCCTATGTTCTCTGTCTACACCAGGAATGTGGCTACAACCACCTACCCTTTCCCCATCCAACCACTCTGAAATAAAATTAGAATGATGGAACCACTGTCACATTGTCATTGTGAGATATACTATTCTAAACCTGTACCAATCAACCTGTAATCAACCTGTACCATAAATAGGTGCATCAACCATGCACCAATCTATACCAAACAACCTATAATCAGCCTGTACCATAAACAAGTGCATCAACCATGCACTAACCTGTACCTCAATCTGTAATCATCTTGTACCATAAACAAGTTCATCAACCATGCACCAACCTGTAATCAACCTGTACCATAAACAAGTGCATCAACCATGCACCAACATGTACCTCAACCTGTAATTAGCATGTACCATAAACAAGTGCATCAACCATGCACCAACCTGTACCTCAACCTATACCATCAACGAGTGCATCAACCATGCACCAAATATGTACCAATCATGCATCAAATACACATAAACTATGACTCATCATGATGTACCAACATCATCAACTATACACCTCATGTATGTGCCAACTCATCAACTACCTATCTCAACCATGTACCCAACATGTACCTTAACCATATACCAAATAAATATATCAATATAACTATAAAAATTTCTCTAGCAATACATCACACTATCCACAACCAAATACCATAACCCATTACATCAAACCATGTGCCACAGCCTCACTGTTATACAACCTCTATATGTAACATACCTCAACCAAAATCCCTCACCAATTTCATCATCCAAATGTGATTTGTAACTCTGTAATATACCTGGTGTATATGATCACATACCTACAAACCTTCCTCAACAAGAGACTAACATTTTCATCAAATTTTACTTTAGTCTCACATGACTAGTTTTGGATTAGTCAACAACCCTAACTTGAAATAATCATAACTATGTATCTGTAATGAATAAAGATCTGAAAATGGTACACAACGTTATTTAGTGTCTTTTATGTAGTTCCTCACTATTCCACTACTTGGGACCTTTGAGAAAATGAATTATAGGAAAAATGGAATACCTTGTTGAATTCTTGCTTATTCTAGAGATCAAACTTGTAGAGAATGCCCCACATGAAATATTTGTTGTATAGATATGAAAATAGTAAAAAACGTACTAAATATTGTACTCTAACCAATACATTTGGTATTACTAAGTTTGGATCTGTTATGAATATGTTATGATGTTTTTTAATCAAAACACTCATTTTAGACTAGTTTCAGGACTAGCCACAAACCCTATTTTCCACAGAGTGTAACTCCAAAAATACAATGACCCACAAGATGAAATTCTTATCACAGATACTTGGATATGTTTCATCAATGGCCTCCCTCTTTCACGATCTGAATCATTCTATAAAACAATTTATTGTGAAAATGGTGAGATGACCTGTAAATAGCATCCTTAGAAAGCATCATCAAAAGAATTTATCCTCCCTTGAATTTCAACTTCCCTCTGAAATTTAGCTTAGATATTCTTTGGTTACCTCAGTCACTTGTAGATATTCAATATCCTCAAGTGTGATTAAAATGAGAGACCTATGCCTCTTATTTATACTTTTATGTAGCTTCCTCAAGGGGTTACCTTTTAATCATCTTAACCCACTTTCCTTATTTTAGGGCTAACCCACTTCTAACCACTTGTCCATTTAGTAATTTATCCATTAAATTTATTATTTAAATAATCTCTTTTGTATCCACTTTGACTTATAGTACACTCATCACTTCACTTTATTATTTAACTTCTAAAATCTCTTAAACCACTTTCCTTATTTCCGGGCTAACCCACTTCTAACCACTTGTCCACTTAGTAATTTCTCCATTAACTTTATTATTTAAATAAAAAAAATTGTATCCACTTTGACTTATAGTACACTCATCACTTCACTTTATTATTTAAATAATTTATTCTTTGCAACAACTTTGACTACTTTGACCTTTTGGGGCGTCTATATTACTCATGAAGGTTCTCCAACTTCACATGGCCATAACTCTCTAACTGTGAGGCGTTATGTGATGTTCCAATTACCACCGGAAATGGAATGACATGTACTATCCATATAGAATATTCTTACCTTCAAATATATTAAAACTCATACCATTATACATCAAACAAACTTGGGTCCATTACCCAAACCTTTGTGCTACCGGAATTCTGTACCATACTTTCTTCAAGGGTTGACATTAATGACAACCAACCCAAATAATTAAAAATATCCTCCTTTGGCATTGATGGAAACACTCTGATGCAATATTGAATTCATATCACTCAAGCTCCCCATGTGACCATCGCTTCCCCTAGAACCATGCATCTATGCTTTGCATATAATCAATCTCTCCCCCTTTTTCATCAATGGAAAAGGTATCTTTTCATCCGGGGACTCTCCCCCTAACTGAACTGTCCTTAGGGATACGCCCCTTGAATGAACTCTTCCTAAAACTGATCTCCCAACCTGAATTGTCCTCTTTATGGTGCTTCATCATGTAAATATAGACATATAAGATAATCATTCAAAAGCATTCATTTGGGAGTAGAAATTACTCTGAGTCTCTGGCGATGATACTCAAAGGCTTCACGTGGAAGAGGTTTTGTAAATATGTTTTCCACTTGTTCTTTTGTGCCCACATATTCAACTCAGATGTTCTTCTCTACAACTTGTTCCCATAGAAAGTGATACTTGATTGGAATGTGCTTCATCTTGGAGTGCATCACTAGTTTCTTTGAGATATTGATGGTGCTTGTATTATCACAATAGATTGGAATGGGCTCATCATACTCAACCTATATATCTGTCAGAGTTTGTTTCATCCATAGAACCTATGTACAACATGTTGTTGTTGCAATATACTCAGCTTTGGTTGTAGATAAGGATATTGATGATTGTTTCTTTCTTAGCCATGGTATTAAACACTCACTCAAGTAGAACACTACTCCACCGATGCTTTGTCGATCATCAATACAAACTTCCCAATTTGAATTTGTGTAGGCAATAAGTGATAGATCCTTTCCTTTTAGATACCATAATCCAAACTCTTATGTTCATTTGAGATATCTGAAAATCCTCTTCACTGCTAATACATGTGATTCATTTGGTGTTACTTAAAATCATGCCACCTGTCCAACTTCCTACATTACATATGATTTGGATGATGTCACTTATAGTAAGCTACCCATCATTGACCTGTATTGCCTCTGGTCTGTAGACTTTGAATCATCATATTTTCTCAACTTGCAATTGGTTTTCATAGGAGTGGTAACTGGTTTGCAATCTTCCATTCAGATCCTCTTTAGCATTTCTCTGATATACTTAGTTTGAGAAATAAAAATTCCTTGGTTGCTTTGACATATATGAAGACCCAGCAAGAAGGATAGTTCTCCGAGTAATGACATTTCAAATTCATTTTGCATATCCTTTTCAAATTTCTGGCTTAACGTGTCATCATTGCTTCCAAAAATAATATCATCAACATAAACTTCAATTAATAAAATACTATTTTGAGTTACCTCGATGTAGAGGTTGTTGTCTGCACTTCATTTTATGAACCCTGCTTGTTGTAGATATTTATCAAGTCTAGAGTATCATGCTCTAGGATCATGTTTTAGACCATACAAGGCCTTCTTCAATTTGCACACGTAATCTTCATTCTATGACAACTAAAATCCTTTTGGTTGTTCGATGTAGACTTCTTCAAGTTCCCCATTCAGAAAAGTTTATTTCACGTCCATCTGATACACTTTAATATTCTTGGAGCATGCATAAGCTAAAAGCAATCGAATTGGTTACATTCTGGCAATTGGGGCAAATGTCTCTTCAAATTCTATTCCTTCAATCTGTGTGTATCCTTTTACACACCAATCTAGCTTTGTTCCTTGTAACCTGTCCATATTCATTTAATTTATTTATGAATACCCACTTTGTGACAATCGCATTCTTATTCTTTGGTCTTGGAACCAATTCCCAAGTGTCATTCTTCTCTATTTGATCTAATTCTTCATCCATGGCCTTATTCCAAACTTCATCCTTGCTAGCCTCTTCAAAACAGTTTGGTTCAATCATAGATGAGAGTGCTAGGTGCATTTCTTCTCGCGAACGGATTCTTCTTCTAGTCTCAACTCCAGCATCTTTGTTTCTGATAATATGATATCTTTCTTTTTCTCTGTAGAATTTTCTTCATCTCATTTTATTGCCAATATTGCGATCTCTGGGACCTGGTATTTGTTCACATGTTCTTCCTGTTTTCTTATCCATACTTTCTTATATCTGATATCAGTGTTCTCTTTCATGGAAGTATCGATCATGCTTCTACAATCACTAGCTATGTGTCCATAGTTATGACATTTGTAACATTCAATGCCATGTGGGGCCACATAGGCATTTCTTGGTTGAACATTTCATTTATAATCCCTACAATCTGCAACCTTATGTCCAAAATTAGTACAATAAAAACAATGACCATAAAATAAATTTGCATACTTGGGAGTGAATGATCTTCTTTGTGGTCTAGTCCTTCTGAATTTCTACCTTGACCGATCATGATCATGATTGAATCTTCTTTGTGTATTGAACATGGATGGTCTTCTTTAAGATGTATCTTCAATAGTTTTCTTAGATTCTGGTTGACCATCATTCTTTTCTTTGAGTACTTCTACATAACTCTTTCTATTTTTTTTATTCTTATTTTCTAGCAACCTAGAGTGCTTCTCTTCCTTCTCTATAACTGATATGGATGTTTCTGTCTTCTTCTTGAGCTTGACAACTTCTTCTTCAATCTTCTCAACCTCTTCCTCTTTCTTCATTATCTGAAACTTCATGACTTCTTCTGTTCTTTTCACTTTTTCAAGCTGAATTTTTAATGTTATTATTCCTTCTTCAAGTCCTTTCTCTTTGGTCCAGTCCCCCCTACCTTAGCAGGTTCCTGTGACCTCTAGGTCTTTGGACTGATCTTCTTCTGAGTCGAAATGGCTCTTCGGGCTCTTTCTGGAACCCTTTGAACGAATCCACAGGTCCCTGTTGACGAGCGAAATTGACCACTCGTCAACTGGAGGAGTGAATCCGGACTGGGGTTGTCTACTTAACCTAAGTCGTTTCGACTAATCCACTATGACGGGTTTAGCAGCTCCGTTGGCCGATCTAAGTCCTAAGAAAGTGAAAAAACAAAACTAAGAAACTAACTTAATGAAAAACACTTGCTGAAAACTATATACAGATATACAATATACTTATAGTTTACTAACTAATATTTATAAAATAGCTCTACAATATATCTATATGATTATGTCTCTAATATATGTGTAATATTTACAGAATGTGTCCCCGAGGTGTAGGATAGTCGGTGACGGAGTGTGTTGTTAAGCCACTCCGTGATGTTAAAGTCACCGGTTCGAAACCTGCGGGGACAAAAAATCCAACCATGTTAAGGGTTGGTGTGGCTCAGGCCGGGTGCGATCCCCGGGTGATTTTGACGGCTTAGATGCCCCTGAGTCGCGGTTTCTCAAGCCACAGGTTAATCGCAGGTCCTGCACAAATTAACAAACAAAAAAAATATTTACAGAATGCAAATTTTAATCTAAATCTACGAAACCCAAATATGGATTGATTTATGAAAGCAAAACTATCATTCAGTATTTTTTTATTTTTTTATAACTTTTATAAACAAGAAATGAAATAGCAACTGTCTAATTGAAAAACAAAGATAACAAATAATACAATGTATTTAGACTACAGGAAATTCGTATATTAATTAAACTAATGAAATAAAATGAGGGAACTAACTTGTAATCGCATCTCCCATTTGTCCTACATACAGTATCCAATTTCGCTTGTTTGATGAGGTAAACCGCATCAAATCTTACAAACGTTTCTCGTAAACGTGAAGCAGCAGTGATTGAATGCTAATGATAGAACATATAAGAGAAGTAGTGACAACAATTCTATGATTTCACAAATGGTCACACTGAGATAAATCCGGCTGTGAAAATTTGTATATAAATGTTCAATGAATAAAGAAGATTAA
>ML785407.1:228421-240335 GCA_009831015.1 Picea engelmannii
GCTAATGATAGAACATATAAGAGAAGTAGTGACAACAATTCTATGATTTCACAAATGGTCACACTGAGATAAATCCGGCTGTGAAAATTTGTATATAAATGTTCAATGAATAAAGAAGATTAATCTTCTAATCTCAAATTTGAGTAGAGTAATTACTGTGTGTAATATAAGGGACATAAAACACGGACATCATATAAATTTCATCACATCAATCTGTAATAAACCATGATATCTAAAGTAGTCACAATTTAATTACAAATCAAAATGACCAAAACATGAATAAAAATACGATATATCGAAGCTAAAGCTGTACCAATATCAACTTCCATTCAAGTTTGTCAATCATAAATCCATAGTTTTTTCTCCCAGGCAGCGATGGTCTTTAGTTTACAAAAAAATACATTTATATAGGTTACAGGATCAAAACGTTTCCTGTGGATATCATCTAATTTGTTCCAAAAATTGTGGGGGATGCAACCTCCCAGATTCTACTTGATATCAAAACTAACAGCCTATTCTAACACAACATAAAAAATAGCATGCTGAAAGATGCCACCAATGGCTCAAATCTCCTTTAGAAATCGTAGGTTCTTGTAAACACATAAAAATAAAAGATTTTAGATGCATTTTTGGTTATAAAAACAATAAATTCGAATTCTAGTAACTAGCTACAGAATCTTACGATTCTATAGCTAGTTATAATTATAACTAGAATCATATTTTATTGAATCAATCAAAACAAGCTAGAGGTAATATGTGGAAACAAATCATGTATCCTAATTAAAAAAGACAAAATCATCCTAAACTTATTTTTAAACATTCATACCTCAGATTAAGGGATTCAACTTAATTAAGCAATCTTTGAATTTACAATGGCAGTCGTTGCTTCCACGTTCTTAAAAACAACAAACCCTGTGGTTTTTTGTCGTTTATCTTTGGTTTGGGCTACGGATTGTAGTCTGCCATTCTCTTTCGTTAGCAAATTCACCTGGTCTTCCAAGGATTTGATCTGAGACTGAAGTAAAGGCACGTCTCTGTAATACCTATCGAGCCATGATTGACATTCGCTACATTGCGGCTGAATAGACTGTGTATTAGCAGTGATAGTATTAATAGTAGGGGAATTTTATATTTGACCCATATGTTCACTACTAAGTTTGATTCCAGGAAAATCAGGATTGTCTTTTAGACATGGTGGAAGGTTTGTAACATAATCATAGGGTTTACCAGAGCAAAGTCCATACGAATATGGATATTCTTCAGTTAAAAATCTTTCAATCTCCGAATGAGAATCTTCACTTAACACAATTGTGTTTTGGTCTGCACAGGGCTTAGGTTTATTTCGGGCAGATCGTGAAACCCAATGAGAGGCTTATTTACTTTTATAATTGATATCAACATTGCCTTTACACTTTTTCTTTGCATACTTTTTAACAAACTTAACACCACCTTTGGGATACGAATCTGGTAGAGTGTCGAGTTGGGTAGTGTCAGGATAGGTCGAGGGTTCCACATTAGAAATAGGATCACGGGGTAAGAGCGGAGGAGGAGGGATGGTAGGCTCGACGAGGGTTTCTGTGATGACAGACTTGTCAACCTGCCCTATTTCACTGCTAACAAAACCATTTCTTAACAGGAAGGCATCCCAACAATCATCATTTAATTTCAACTGATGTACAACAATAATATTGATCAGACAATGATGGAATAGGCTAGAATCATATTTATGCGTTTTAAAACTCTTTTCCATTTTGTATAGACTTTGAAGGAGAAAATAGGGCATGTTTAGAGGAAAATCGATAAAACTCATGAGAAACCGCAAGTGATATAAGAAAACCAAACCATATCTCCCCTCATAGGTAACGAACTGTTTGACAATGGCTAACAGATAGTGCCATCTAGGTTTTAGATCTGTAACGGGCATACCTCGGTCGCAGCTGGTAATCCTCCTTGAGGTGAACAATAATGACCAGGGAACCTCTTCAACCTTTGAGTTTTTAAATCAATTTTGTCCCATGGCTGGCAGATCGGTGGCTTGGATAATAAAATATTTGTTTAACTCAAGCTGGACATCTCTTATTTTATCTCTGCAACCATCGAATGTTAATGCAAATTCTTGAGTGACTATTAAATTAAAACCCTCGAACTTTTCAACAAAGACACGCCCGCCATTCCTCTCTAATTCTTCTCGGGAATTATCAAATGATAACAATGTCTGGACACTGTTAGGCTCAATTCTCACTATAGGAGCCATGTCTAATAGCAAGGAAATGACATGGGGTTTAGAGGTAGGGTTTGACAGAACAAGCACAGAGACAGTGCCCCGGGCTTCCCCAACGAAATGCAAAGACAACTCAAAATGGTAGGCGGGATTGTTAAGTGCTATGCGTGTGAGAAAAGTCGTGTAGATCGAGGCCATGCCAAAACATAATACCACATTGTACTTGGAATGACACCTTGGCATAATGGTACACACAAAAATCATAACAGTTGAAAACAATCATATGCATATCCACGATTTGATCAATAAAATCAATATGTCAAATAAACAATTGAATCAAAGATTTTATAAATCAAAGCCCCATTAACATTAGTCGAATGCTAAATGGGTGGTGGTTTAATACACATGTAACCAAGGTGTGTTCGAGACCAAGGGGTTATAACTAGGAAAACCATCAAGTTCAAAGCGAAATATGACAATTCGGCAATAGATCAATATAAATATTTTTCCTTTTGATCAAAAATCGAGCTCAAGTGTGGATACTAGCTACAAGCTTTCATGCTTACAGTCATAAAAAAAAAATAGAGAGGAAGGTATGTAAAAAGCGACAAGTGATAAGTGTCGTTGCTCATGACGAGTAATGCAAATTTAGAAATCCTGTGTAGGCAGCTTGTAGAAATAGAGATTGCATTATTGCTGCCAACAATGGCGACACGCTAGGAGAAGTAGTTATCTCTGCCAAATGAACGAGTTCAGATTAGGATAATTAGAAAAAAATTGAAACCGAAAACAACTAGAAAGTTGTCTGAACATCATTATCAATTATAAAGCATTCCATTTTTAGATTACTGTTATTTTAAAGAGACGAAAACTGACAACAATCTTAACAAAAGAGAGTCACGATATTAAAGCTAAAATCTTCAATATTGTTGATAGAGCCGCTACTGCCAGCAAGCGTCCATAGCCTCAACAGGGATGCCATTTAACCCACTCCGATATCTATATCCTGCCAAGAAGTTCTATATCAGAACGAAGGATAGTTAAGGTCACAAGATTCGATATCTGAGAATTTTCATATACCTGACATTGCTTCGCTGCTAGCGGGCCTGTTTAGTACCCCAACGAAGTTGTCTTGGCGCCATGCATGCATTTACCCACTGCCAGCAGACCTGTTCATTATCCCGGCGGGATTACAAGCCCTTCCCACAGCTCTCTAAAGGTTTAATTAGTTTTAAGAATATTTAATAGAGTGGGGTGATGCTGAAAATCCGGATTTTGGAAATATTTTAATAATTACAGACCTTTAATTTTTTTTTTAACTTTCCTTCATTAATATCTAGAAATAGTTTGTTAATAAAACCGACTTTCAAGAGAAAGGAGACATCTTTGAGTTGTTCTCTTAAGGAACAGGGACAACATAAGAAGAAATTTTTATGGATGATCATGAATAGCTTCAGTTACAGATTGAAATCAAGAAACGCTTTTCAAACAACAAGCTTTCTTTAACATGGCTACAAACTTCGAAAAAATATCATAATTGATGTTTAAACAACCTTCAGCGGTCATTTTTAGATGGGAAATTTTTCTATTTTCTTCGTCTGAGCTAGCCCATGATGTAGGCATGTGTGTTTTAAGAAGAAAGACTAATAAGCACAAATGAAAACAAAACACACCAGCAAAGAAAAATTGGAAAGCAAAGAAATCCAAACAAATAAATATGTACAGAAGGTGCATCTGAAAACATCATGCAAAAAAAAAAAAAAAATCCCTTGGGAGGCTGAAAGAAAGTAGAAAAATCCTATTTGATGTGAAAGAAGTCCTACTCGTGGTGCCTTGGATCAGGGTTGATTCAGATTTATTTATCTCTTTACTTTCCATTTAAGATTTTCATGACGATACTGTGTTTTTTTTAAATAAATATTCAACTAAAAGAAAAGAGAAAAAGATCAAGTGGACTTCCCTGATAACAGTCGTATTATGGTTCTCGTGGTGTACACATTTGTCTTCATGACTGCATTATTACAAAGAGAAATAGTGAGAAATAAAACTGAAATAAAACCTATTTCTAAACCTACCCTAACTAATAAACAAATCAGAATACTACGTGAAGTCATGTTTCCAATGTAGCCATCGGAGTAACTCCAATCCTACAATGGAAACAAGATCAAGAATTACTAATAAGAATGGTAACATAAACATATCACAATTACCTTCATAATAATCATAAAAAAATGAAGTAAGCATGATCTTACCATTTCCTTGAATATTCTTGTTGTACGAATCCTCCATCCATTGTGCAATATTGTCGTGATAAGGGTCATAATGGCATGGGAAAGTGCAAGCAAGTTTAAAAAAATTGTCAAGATTACGAGGAAATGAAATAACCATCAGCCAAGGCTGAAATTCCCCATCCTCCTGACAATTCTCTAAGTGTTCATTAATTTATTCACATGGAGGATCTAAAAGAAATATGACACGCCTACTTCCAAGATACTTAGGTAAAAAGAAAGCAAGAATAACTTTATCTTTATTATGAAAATTTGTTATATATGAATATTCAAGCCATCCTAAGATCCTGTCACAAAAATGAGGATTCAAACCATGAATTTGATGAAACAAATATGGGAAAATCATCATAAGAGGATTTGTGACGTCGGTTAGATCATTGGTTTGAATGCTTCCTTTGATGAGATTGATCATTTCAAAATGTGAAGTATAAACATTAAGATTCGAGCTAAGCAAAGAATGAATATGAAATGTAGAACGTTTGATCTCCATAAAATATAGTGCATTGTCGTTTTCGACAATAAATTGTGTAAAATCATCTCGCAACATGTCCCTTTCCCATATGAGTGATGAAAGTGAACAAGCATCAAATCCAAGTTTATCAATGTTAGGTTTGGAATTGATTTCACCAAAATTTAGCATATTGAAAGGATATGATTGTGGCGGAAAAGAGTAGGATGTTGTACGTAAGATGTCAAGTCCAACAGAGTCTAGGAATAGATCAGGATATAAAAAATAAAATAAATCATAAATAAGCACATGAAAAGAATCTCTTGAACTACGATAATTAACAATGGTATTCTCAAGACATTTCTCTTCACTTTATTTAAAACTCTTACTCTGTTTTGGTGACGAATTCCTCAACATAATATGATCATCTGGATTTGCCTTTTGTGTGATAGATAATTCAAAATTTATGTGACAAACATCTAGTCTTTCCTGTGAACAAAGTGCATTTTGAGGATGAAGGTTTAAGGTTTCTTCTTCTAGTTGCATATCTTCTTCTCTAATCAGTTTCATATGAGTATTAGAACGTTCAAGATGATTTTCTTCGCTTAAGTGTTCCTCAATGACTGATTTTAAATATTGATTACAGCATGAGTTACAAGAATGAGGATATTCACCTTGAGCCAGAAACGAATCTTCTTCCATACTGGTCGAAGACTGAAAATACAATGATTCAGAGGAAAGACCAATTTGGTTGTCATTAAGAACCTGGTCAATAGATTCTACCTCCCTAGCTTGTTCAACATTGTCTAAAGGATTCTTCTCATCTTGCAAAGAAAATTGTTCTTGCAGTTGAGTGATAGGATTTGCAATTAGTTCTTCGTTCGTGATTGAATATGAATGGATGGAAGGGACGCAAGCATCATAGAAGAGATTTAATGCAAATGACATGTCATTGAGATTAAATTTATAGAGGATATGATAGACTCTTGTCAAAAATTCTTCCGAAGATGAATCATCATTGATTAGTGAAGTATGAAATTCTTCACATAATCGATCGAAATCATAAATTTCAAAAGCATCTAGAAATTCATCTACAAATTGAAACCAATAAAAAATGTGACATGCTTGAAAGGATTCAAACCAATGTTTGATCCGACCTCTAAAAGTAAAAGCGAACAGTCTGCATAAAACTCTTAAATCTGAGATATCATGTTTGATGCATTTGCACCAAAACTTGTTAAGGTGGTCTTTAGCAGATGTATTGCCTCCACCATCAAAGGTGAGCTTGGACAAGTGAGAGACTGTCTCGTTGGGAACATTGGGTAACGAGAAGTTGAAAGCATGTTCCTACACAGTGATTTGGGGAGCCATGGGGGAATTGAATACATTTAAAATAAAGGCTCCTACAAGGCCAACTCGTCAGTCGACCCTCCTTCTAGCACCATTTGTTGATGAGCGAAATTGACCGCTCGTCAACTGGAGGAGTGAATCTGGTTTGTGGTTGTCTACTTAACAAAATCCATTTGTATTAATCCACTCTGACAGGTTTAGTGCCTCCATTGGTCGATCTAAGTCCTAAGAAAGTGAAAAAACAAAACTAAGAAACTAACTTAATGAAAAACACTTGCTGAAAACTATATACAGATCTACAATATACTTACAGTTTACTAACTAATATTTATAAAATATCTCTACAATATATCTATATGATTATATCTCTAGTATATGTGTAATATTTACAGAATGCAAATTTTAATCTAAATCTGCGAAACTCAAATATGGATTGATTTATGACAGCAAAACTATCATTCAGACTTTTTTGATTTTTTTATAACTTTTATAAACAAGAAATGAAATAGCAACTGTCTAATTGAAAAACAAAGATAACAAACAATACAATGTATTTAGACTACAGGAAATTCCTATATTAATTAAACTAATGAAATAAAACGAGGGAACTAACCTGTAATCACATCTCCCATTTGCCCTGCATACAATATCCAATTTCGCTTGTTTGATGAGGTAAACCGCATCAAATCTTACAAACGCTTCTCGTAAACATGAAGCAGCAGTGATTGAATGCTAATGATAGAACATATAAGAGAAGTAGTGACAACAATTCTATGATTTCACAAATGGTCACACTGAGATAAATCCGGCTGTGAAAATTTGTATATAAATGTTCAATGAATAAAGAAGATTAATCTTCTAATCTCAAATTTGAACAGAGTAATTACTGTGTGTAATATAAGGGACATAAAACACAGACATCATATAAATTTCATCACATCAATCTGTAATAAACCATGATATCTAAAGTAGTCACAATTTAATTACAAATCAGAATGACCAAAACTTGAATAAAAATACGATATATCGAAGCTAAAGTTGTACCAATATCAACTTCCATTCAAGTTTGTCAATCATAAATCCATAGTTTTTTCTCCCAGGCAGTGATGGTCTTTAGTTTACAAAACAATACATTGATATAGGTTACAGGATCAAAACGTTTCCTGTGGATATCATCTAATTTGTTCCAAAAATTGTGGGGGATGCAACCTCCCAGATTCTACTTGATATCAAAACTAACAGCCTATTCTAAAATAACATAAAAAATAGCATGCTGAGAGATGCCACCAGTGGCTCAAATCTACTTTAGAAATCGTAGGTTCCCGTAAACACATAAAAATAAAAGATTTCAGATACATTTTTGGTTATAAAAACAAGAAATTCAAATTCTAGTAACTAGCTACAGAATCTCATGATTCTGTAGCTAGTTATAATTATAACTAGAATCATATTTTATTGAATCAATCAAAATAGGCTAGAGGTAATATGTGGAAACAAATCATGTATCCTAATTAAAAAAAGACAAAATCATCCTAAACTTATGTTTAAACATTCATACCTCAGATTAAGGGATTCGACTTAATCAAGCAATCTTTGAATTCAGAATGGCAGTCGCTGCTTCCACGTTCTTAAAAACAACAGACCCTATGGTTTTTTCTCCTTTATCTTTGGTTTGGGCTATAGATTGTAGTATGCCATTCTCTTTTGTTAGCAAATTCACATGGTCTTCCAAGGATTTGATCGGAGACTGAAGTAAAGGCACGTCTCTGTAATACCTATTGAGCCATGAAATACATTCGCTACATTGCGGCTGAATAGACTGTGTATTAACAGTGATAGTATTATCAGTAGGGGAATTTTCCATTTGACCCGTAGGTTCACTATTGAGTTTGATTCCAGGGAAATCAGGATTGTCTTTTAGACACGGTGGAAGGTTTGTAACATAATCATAGGGTTTACCAGAGCAAAGTCCATACGAATATGGATATTCTTCAGTTAAAAATATTTCAATCTCCGAATCAGAATCTTCTCTTAACACAATTTCATTTTGGTCTGCACAGGGCTTAGGTTTATTTCGAGCAGATCGTGCAACCCAACGAGCGGATTTTTTACTTTTATAATTGATATCAACATTGCCTTTACACTTTTTCTTTGTGGACTTTTTAACAGACTTAACACCACCTTTGGGATACGAATCTGGTAGAGTGTCAGGTTGGGTAGTGCCAGGATAGGTCGAGGGTTCCACATTAGAAATAGGATCACAGGGCAAGAGAGGAGGAGGAGGGATTGTAGGCTCGACGAGGGTTTCTGTGACGACAGACTTGTCAACCTGCCCTATTTCACTGCTAACAAAACCAGTTCTTAACAGGATGGCATCCCAACAATGATCATTTAATTTCAACTGATGTACAATAATAATCTTGATTAGACAATGAAGGAATAGGCTAGAATCATATTTCTACCTTTTAAAACTCTTTGCCATTTTGTGTAGACTTCGAAGGAGAAAATAGGGCATGTTAAGAGGAAAATCGATAAAACTCATGAACAACCACAAGTGATATAAGAAAACTGAACCATATCTCCCCTCACAGGTAACGAACTGTTTGACAATAGCTAACAGATCGTGCCATCTAGGTTTTAGAGTTGTAATGGGCATACCTCGGTCGCAGCTGGTAATCCTCCTTGAGGTGAACAATAATGACCAGGGAACCTCTTCAACCTTTGAGTTTTTAAACCACTTTTGTCCCACGGCTGGCAGACCGGTGGCTTGGCTAATAAAATCTTTTTTTAACTCAAGTTGGACATCTCCTATTTTAGCTCTGCAACCATCAAACATTAACGTAAATTATTGAGGGACTGTTAAATTAAAACCCTCGAACTTTTCAACAAAGACACGCCAGCCATTCCTCTCTAAGTCTTCTCGAGCATTATCAAACGATAACAATGTCTGGACACCGTTAGGCTCAATTCCAACTACAAGAGCCATGACTAACAACAAGGGACCGACACGGGGTTTAGAGGTAGGGTTTGACAGAGCAAGCACAGAGCCATTGCCCCGGGCTTCCCCAACGAAATGCAAACACAACTCAAAATGGTATGCGGGAGTGCTAAGTGTTATGTATGTGAGAAAA
Organism: Picea engelmannii; assembly: GCA_009831015.1. Lineage (NCBI taxonomy): Eukaryota > Viridiplantae > Streptophyta > Pinopsida > Pinales > Pinaceae > Picea > Picea engelmannii. Next base: position 237,860 of record ML785407.1, read on the forward strand.
GTCATGTAGATCGAGGCCATGAAAAAACATAATACCACGCTGTACTTGGAATGACACCTCGGCATAATGGTACACACAAAAATCATAACAGTTGAAAACAATCATATGCATATCCACGATTTGATCAATAAAATCAATATGTCAAATAAACAATTGAATCAAAGATTTTATATATCAAAACCCCATTAACATTAGTCGAATGATAAATGGGTGGTGGTTTAATACACATGTAACCAAGGTGCATTTGAGACCAAGGGGTTATAACTAGGAAAACCTTCAAGTTCAAAGCGAAAGACGACAATTCGACAATAGACCGATATAAATATTTTTCCTTTTGATCAAAAATCGAGCTCAAGTGTGGATACCAGCTACAAGTTTTCATGCTTACAGTCATAAAAACAAAATAGAGAGGAAGGTATGTAAAAAGCAACAAGTGATAAGTGTCGTTGCTCATGACGAGTAATGCAAATTTAGAAATCCTGTGTAGGCAGCTTGTAAAAATAGAGATTACATTATTGCTGCCAACAATGGTGACACGCTGGGAGAAGCAGTTATCTCTGCCAAATGAACGATTTCAGATTAGGATAATCAGAAAAAAATTCAAACCGAAAACAACTAGAAAGTTGTCTGAACATCATTATCAATTATAAAGCATTCCATTTTCAGATTACTGTTATTTTAAAGAGACAAAAACTGACAACAATATTAACAAAAGAGAGTCACGATATTAAAGCTAAAATCTTCAATATTGTTGACAGAGCCGCAGCTGCCAGCAGGCATCCATAGCCTCGACAGGGATACCATTTAACCCACTCCGATATCGGTATCCTGCCAAGAAGTTCTATATCAGAACGAAGGATATTTAAGGTCACAAGATTCCATATCTTAGAATTTTCATATACCTGACATTGCTTCGCTGCCAGCGGGCCTGTTCAGTACCCCAACGAAGTTGTCTTGGCATCATGCATGCATTTACCCGCTGCCAGCAGACTTGTTCAGTATCCCGACGGGTTTACAAGCCCTTCCCATAGCTCTCTAAAGGTTTATTTAGTTTTAAGGATATTTAATAGAGTGGGGTGACGCTGAAAATCCAGATTTTGGACATATTTTGATCATTACAGACCTTGAATTTTTTTTTTTAACTTTCCTTCATTAAGATCTAGAAATGGTCTGTCAATAAAACCGACTTTCAAGAGCAGGGAGACATCTTTGAGTTGTTCTCTTAAGGAACACGGACAACGTAAGAAGAAATTTTTATGGATGATCATGAATAGCTTCAGTTACAGATTGAAATCAAGAAACGCTTTTCAAATAACAAGCTTTCTTAAACATGGCTGCAAACTTCAGAAAAATATCATAATTGATGTTTAAACAACCTTCAGCAGTCATTTTTAGTTGGGAAATTTTTCTGTTTTCTTCATCTGAGCTAGCCCATGATGCAGGTATGTGTGCTTCAAAAAGAAAGACTGATAAGCATAAACGAAAACAAAACACACCAGCGAAGAAAAATTGGAAAGAAAAGAAATCCAAACAAAAAAATATGTACAAAAGGTGCATCTAAAAACATCATGCAAAAAAAAATAAAAAAAAAATGCCTTGGGAGGCTGAAAGAAAGTAGAAAAATCTTATTTGATGTGAAAGCTGTCCTACTTGTGGTGCCTTGGGTCAGGGTTGATTCAGATTTATTTATCTCTTTACTTTCCATTTAAGATTTTCATGACGATACTGCGTTTTTTGAAAATAAATATTCAACTAAAAGCAAAGAGAAAAAGATCAAGCGGACTTCCCTGATAACAGTCGTATTATGGTTCTCCTGGTGTGCCCACTTGCGTTAATGACTGCATTATTACAAAGAGAAATAGTGAGAAATAAAACTGAAAGAAAACCTATTCCTAAACGTACCCTAACTATTAAACAAATCAGAATACTACGTGAAGTCATGTTTCCAATGTAGCCATCGGAGTAACTCCAATCCTGCAATGGAAACAAGATCAAGCATTACTAATAAGAATGGTAACAGAAACATATCACACTTACCTTCATAATAATCATATAAAAATGAAGTAAGCATGATCTTACCACTTCCTTGAATATTCTTGTTGTACGAATCCTCCAGCCATTTTGCAATCTTGTCGTGATAAGGGTCATAATGGCTTGGGCGAGTGCAAGCAAGTTTAAAAAAATTGTCAAGATTACAAGGAAATGAAATAACCATCAGCCAAGGCTGAAATGCCCCATCGTCCTGACAATTCTCTAAGTGTTCATTAATTTATTCACATGGAGGATCTAAAAGGAATATGTCACGCCTACTTCCAAGATACTTAGGTAAAAATAAAGCAAGCATAACTTTATCTTTATTATGAAAATTTGTTATATATGAATATTCAAGCCATCCTAAGAGCCTGTCACAAAAATGAGGATTCAAACCACAACTTTGATGAAACAAATATGGGAAAATCATCATAAGAGGATTTGT
>ML785407.1:240574-250656 GCA_009831015.1 Picea engelmannii
AACAATGGTATTCTCAAGACATTTCTCTTCACTTTCTTTAAAACTCTTACTCTGTTTTGGTGACGAATTCCTCAACATAATATGATCATCTGGATTTTCCTTTTGTGTGATAGATAATTCAAAATTTATGTGACAAACATCTAGTCTTTCATGTGAACAAAGTGCATTTTGAGGATGAAGGTTTAAGGTTTCTTCTTCTAGTTGCATATCTTCTTCTCTAATCAGTTTCATAGGAGTATTAGAACATTCAAGATAATTTTCGTTGCTTAAGTGTTCCTCAATGACTGATTTTAAATATTGATTACAGCATGAGTTACAAGAATGAGGATATTCACCTTGAGCCAGAAACGAATCTTCTTCCATATTGGTCGAAGACTGAAAATACAATGATTCAAAGGAAAAACCAATTTGGTTGTCATTAAGAACCTGGTCAATATATTCTACCTCCCTAGCTTGTTCAACATTGTCGAAAGGATTCTTCTCATCTTGCGAAGAAAATTGTTCTTGCAGTTGAGTGATAGGATTTGCAATTGGTTCTTCGTTCGTGATTGAATATGACTGGATGGAAGGGACGCAAGCATCATAGAAGAGATTTAATGCAAGTAACATGTCATCGAGATTAAATTTACAGAGGGTATGATAGACTCTTGTCAAAACTTCTTCTGAAGATGAATCGTCGTTGATTAGCGAAGTATGAAATTATTCACATAATCGATCGAAATCATAAATTTCAAAAGCATATAGAAATTCATCTACAAATTGAAACCAATAAAATATGTGACATGTTGGAAAGGATTCAAACCAATGTTTGATCCGACCTCTAAAATTAAAAGTGAACAGTCTGCATAAAACTCTTAAATCTGAGATGTCATGTTTGATGCATTTGCACCAAAACTTGTTAAGGTGGTCTTTAGTAGATGTATTCCCTCCACCATCAAAGGTGAGTTTGGACAAGAAAGAGATTGTCTCGTTGGGAACATTAGGTAATGAGAAGTTGAAAGCATGTTCCAACACAGTGATTTGGGGATCCAAGGGGGAATTGAATACATTTAAAATAAAGGCTCCTACAAGGCCAGCTTGTCAGTCGACCCTCCTTCTAGCGCCATTTGTTGACAAGCGAAATTGTTCGCTCGTCAACTGGAGGAGTGAATCCAGTCCGAGGTTGTCTACTTAACCCAATCCGTTTGGACTAATCCACTCTGATGGGTTTAGCGGCTCCGTTGGCTGATCTAAGTCCTAAGAAAGTGAAAAAACAAAACTAAGAAACTAACTTAATGAAAAACACTTGTTGAAAACTATATACAGATATACAATATACTTACAATTTACTAAATAATATTCATAAAATAGCTCTACAATATATCTATATGATTATATCTCTAATATATGTGTAATATTTACAGAATGCAAATTTTAATCTAAATCTGTGAAACTCAAATATGGATTGATTTATGACAGCAAAACTATCATTCAGTCTTTTTTGATTTTTTTATAACTTTTATAAACAAGAAATGAAATAGCAAGTGTCTAATTGAAAAACAAAGATAACAAACAATACAATGTATTTAGACTACAGGAAATTCCTATATTAATTAAACTAATGAAATACAACGAGGGAACTAACATGTAATCGCATCTCCCATTTGTCCTGCATACAGTATCCAATTCCGCTTGTTTGATGAGGTAAACCGCATCAAATGTTACAAACGCTTCTAGTAAACGCGAAGCAACAGTGATTGAATGCTAATGACAGAACATATAAGAGAAGTAGTGACAACAATTCTATGATTTCACAAATGGTCACACTGAGATAAATCCGGCTGTGAAAATTTGTATATAAATGTTCAATGAATAAAGAAGATTAATCTTCTAATCTCAAATTTGAACAGAGTAATTACTGTGTGTAATATAAGGGACATAAAACACGGACATCATATAAATTTCATCACATCAATCTATAATAAACCATGATATCTAAAGTAGTCACAATTTAATTACAAATCAAAATGACCAAAACTTGAATAAAAATACGATATATCGAAGCTAAAGTTGTACCAATATCAACTTCCATTCAAGTTTGTCAGTCATAAATCCATATTTGTTGCTCCCAGGAAGTGATGGTATTTAGTTTACAAAACAATACATTTATATAGGTTACAGGATCAAAAAATTTCCTGTGGATATCATCTAATTTGTTCCAAAAATTGTGGGGGATGCAACCTCCCAGATTCTACTTGATATCAAAACTAACAGCCTATTCTAAAACAACATAAAAAATAACATGCTGAGAGATGCCACCAGTGGCTCAAATCTCCTTTAGAAATCGTAGGTTCCCGTAAACACATAAAAATAAAATATTTCAGATACATTTTTGGTTATAAAAACAAGAAATTCGAATTCTAGTAACTAGCTACAGAATCTCATGATTCTGTAGCTAGTTATAATTATAACTAGAATCATATTTTATTGAATCAATCAAAACAAGCTAGAGGTAATATGTAGAAACAAATCATGTATCCTAATTAAAAAAAGACAAAATCATCCTAAACTTATTTTTAAACATTCATACCTCAGATTAAGGGATTCGACTTAATCAAGCAATCTTTGAATTCACAATGGCAGTCGTTGCTTCCACGTTCTTAAAAACAACAGACCCTGTGGCTTTTTGTCGTTTATATTTGGTTTGGGCTACGGATTGTAGTCTGCCATTCTCTTTTGTTAGCAAATTCACATGGTCTTCCAAGGATTTGATCTAATACTAAAATAAAGGCACGTCTCTGTAATACCTATCGAGCCATGATTGGCATTCGCTACATTGTGGCTGAATAGACTGTGTATTAGCAGTGATAGTATTAACAATAGGGGAATTTTCCATTTGACCTATAGGTTCACTACTGAGTTTGATTCCAGGGAAATCAGGATTGTCTTTTAGACACGGTGGAATGTTTGTAACATAATCATAGGGTTTACCAGAGCAAAGTCCATACGAATATGGATATTCTTCAGTTAAAAATATTTCAATCTCCGAATTAGAATCTTATCTTAACACAATTGCGTTTTGGTCTGCACAGGGCTTAGGTTTATTTCGGGCAGATCGTGGAACCCAACGAGCAGATTTTTTACTTTTATAATTGATATCAACATTGCCTTTACACTTTTTCTTTGCGGGATTTTTAACAGACTTAACACCACCTATGGGATACGAATATGGTAGAGTGTCGGGTTGGGTAGTGTCAAGATAGGTTGAGGGTTCCACATTAGAAATATGATCACAGGGAAAGAGCGGAGGAGGAGGGATGGTAGGCTCGACGGGGGTTTCTGTGATGACAGACTTGTCAACCTGCCCTATTTCACTGCTAACAAAACCATTTCTTAACAGGAAGGAATCCCAACAATCATCGTTTAATTTCAATTGATGTACAATAATAATCTTGATCAGACAATGATGGAATAGGCTAGAATCAGATTTATGCCTTTTAAAATGCTTTGCCATTTTGTATAGACTTCGAAGGAGAAAATAGGGCATGTTCAAAGGAAAATTGATAAAACTCATGAGAAACCGCAAGTGATATAAGAAAACCAAACCATATCTCCCCTCACAAGTAAAGAACTATTTGGCAATAGCTAACAAATCGTGCCATCTAGGTTTTAGAGTTGTAACGTGCATACCTCGGTCACAGCTGTCAATCCTCCCTGAAGTGAACAATAATGACCAGGGAACCTCTTCAACCTTTGAGTTTTTAAACCACTTTTGTCCCACAGCTGGCAGACAGGTGGCTTGGCTAATAAAATCTTCGTTTAACTTAAGCTAGACATCTCCTATTTTAGCTCTACAACCATCGAACGTTAACGCAAATTCTTGAGCGACTGTTAAATTAAAACCCTCGAAATTTTCAACAAAGACATGCCAGCCATTCCTCTCTAAGTCTTCTCGGGCATTATCAAACGATAACAATGTATGGACACCATTAGGCTCAATTCTCACTACAAAATCCATGGCTAACAACAAGGAACCGACACAGGGTTTAGAGGTAGGGTTTGACAGAACAAGCATAGAGCCATTGCCCCGGGCTTCACCAACGAAATGCAAAGACAACTCAAAATGGTAGGTTGGAGTGTTAAGTGATATGCATGTGAGAAAAGTCATGTAGATCAAGGCCATGCAAAAAAATAATACCATGATGTACTTGGAATGAGACCTTAGCATAATGGTACACACAAAAATCATAACAGTTGAAAACAATCATATGCATATCCATGATTTGATCAATAAAATCAATATGTCAAATAAACAATTGAATCAAAGATTTTATAAATCAAAACCCCATTAACATTAGTCGAATGCTAAATGGGTGGTGGTTTAATACACATGTAACCAAGGTGTGTTCGAGAGCAAGGGGTTATAACCAGGAAAACCATCAAGTTCAAAGCGAAAGATGACAATTCGGCAATAGACCGATATAAATATTTTTCCTTTTGATCAAAAATCGAGCTCAATTGTGGATACCAGCTACAATTTTTCATGCTTACAGTCATAAAAACAAAATAGAGAGGAAGGTATGTAAAAAGCGACAAGTGATAAGTGTCGTTGCTCATTACAAGTAATGAAAATTTAGAAATCCTGTGTAGGCAGCTTGTAAAAATAGAGATTACATTATTGCTGCCAACAATGGTGACACGCTGGGAGAAGCAATTATCTCCACCAAATGAATGAGTTCAGATTAGGATAATCAGAAAAAAATTCAAACCAAAAACAACTAGAAAGATGTCTAAACATAATTATCAATTATAAAGCATTCCTTTTTCAGATTACTGTTATTTTAAAGAGACAAAAACTGACAACAATCTTAACAAAAGAGAGTCACGATATTAAAGCTAAAATCTTCAATACTGTTGAAATATGATGCAGGAGCATCGCAAATATCAAGCGAGCATGGAGCAAGCGCAATGTATTTTTGAGCACATGAAAATTGCTTGAAAATCTTTTTGAAGTTGATGCGCCAAATCTTTAATGAAGCCATTTATGAAGGAGCACCTTTGTATATTGTATTGGACCTTGAGTGATTCACTCTCGTCCTTAGTAGATAGGAGTCATTTAAGCTAGTTAATGCAGGTAGATAGACTTGAATTCATAGATTAGATAGTTTTAGAAGAAGGAGGGAAAATGAATATAGACACCCTTATTGTGCATTGTAGAGAGCGTGACAGTTGAAGCAGGAAGAGCACAGAAGAGAAGCAGAGAGCTGTAGAAGAACATCCATGTATAGATCTTGAATTAATAGAAGAAATTGATTCAAATCCATGGTTTTGTGCCTGTTCTCTGTGTATTGATGTTAATGAGGTGATCATGAGTGTTTGTTTTCCTATTATGCATTTGCTTTATTGCTGTGTATGTGATTTCATGTTTGAGTCTGAAATCAGAGAAAAGAAGAAATGAGTTTCAATTGTTTCTCTATCTGAGCAAGGATTCCTGCAAGGGGTGCAGTTGAAGTTGTAGTGTACCTTTTGCTAGACCGAGGCTTATAACGCACAATATAACAATCGGTATACACTTAAATTGGATTTATATTACACATGAAGTTAACACAATTAAACACACTTAAATCTCATAGAGTAAAACATATCTCGTTACTGCTATAATTAAACATTCCATACCATTTAACAATTCTTCATTTACACAGCGGAAAACATGATACATAAACAACTCAGTCATGCAAAACATGCTCAAAGCATAATTCAGATACTTATCTTTTAACAGCTATAGAAATCACCAACCAAATGTAGGCCTTCCACGAACCTCCCAGCCGTAGACCGCACTGCTCCTCAACTCAGCAGTGGGTCACCCCCGAGCTGGGACTGAGCTCCACCCGAGGGAAAGGAATCTAGACTCGGGTTGAGGTTACAGGAAAAACAATCACTCGCCACTGCCAGGAAGGAATTCTCTCCCAGGAATCTCCCACGCTCACTTCCCACAAACCCTCATTCCCCACATGCCTATTCCACCCCAGGAGAGTGCACCTTCTCTGTCACCTGGATAGTCCTTCGGCTGCCAGTCTCCCTTACCTTGGGTTACAGGAACAGACCAGACCGGAAGTCTCCGGGTTCTGTAGCAACTACAGAGTTCCTTCCAGGAGATCTCTCCTTCCTCTGCGCACTCTCTCACCTGGAGGAGTCACTTACAGGACAACAAGCCTCACGTAGTCCAACACTGCGTGGTCACAACAACCCACGGGGAAAACAGACACAGGCTTCCCCAAACTAGTTCAACAGTCACAGGATGATCTCACGGTCCTGATTTCAGAACAGAGACTCCACGCACAGGTTAGCTCAGCTTTTCCCGAACAAACAAGGATTCTTCCACTCGAGTCCAACACAAGGTTCCTGTTCAGGAAATGCGCTCCCGGGTTTTATTAGAACCAGACACAGACTCCACAGTTCTAGACAAGGGTGTACACGGATTCCTCAAGACTACACAGGCTTTCTTTCTTGTATCCAAATTGCACGAGGGTCTCTTGCAGACTGGTTCCTATGGCTCTGGCTCCAGGCAGTCAGGTCGAATGGAGGAGGAATCCCCCTCACGGCTCATCTTGGCCATTTTATCTGCATGCACCAGGGTTGACACTTTGTCACCCATGGGACTGCATGCGTTCACCAGCACGCGTTCCTCCCACCACTTGGGAAATCACGTGGCCTTCCAAAAGGACTTAGGATAAAAACATATGATGCACATGGCTTTGAAATAATATTAAAATATTATTTCTAGGTTTAAGCCCCCCCCCCTAGGCTCTACACTCAGCCCCTTTTCCCACCTTTCAGCCCCTAATCCCTTGCCCACTATGTGGACGCTCAGTCCCCCATCACTCATTCATCGTGGTTGTTCTACACCTGGTGGGTGTTTATATTTTATTGATGTGTTGTATACATACATATACAAAATCCAGGCCCTTGGCCTTCAACCCTTAAGCTCTCTGGCCTAATCAAACACATAAGCCTGCTGGCTTATACAAACTTGGCTCACCAGCCTATAACACATATTTACAATATCTTTCAGATCATAGTTCACATCGGGGCTCGACCGTGGGGACACTACAATCCCCTCCCCTTATTTTTGCACTGTCCTCAGTGCAACTTACATAGCATCTGCAAGCTTTTAAATTTTTTCAAAAAGATGTGGGTACTCTGCCCGCATAACATCCGCATGCTCCCATGTCGCTTCCTCAGGACCGTACCAGGTCCACTGGACCTTTACAATCTCTATAGCTCGATTTCGGAGCTGTTTTCTTTTCCTGTCCAATATGCGTACAGGATGCACTTGCAGGACACCTTCTGGTTCCACCTGGATCACAGTCCAATCGATAACATGATTAGTATCAGGTACATATTTCTTAAGCAGTGAAACATGAAACACATTATGTACAGTCATAGATGTAGGTAATGCAAGCATGTATGCAACTGGCCCAATCCGTTCCAGGATCTTGAATGGCCCACAAAATCTTGCTGCCAACTTGGCGCAACTTCCCAATTTTAGGGAACTCCTGTTAGTTTTCACTTTCAGGAAAACATGGTCACCCACTTTGAATTCTCTATGGGTTCTGTTACTATCAGCGTAACTTTTCTGCCTGTCCTGGGCAGCTTTCAGATTCTGTTTGATTTTTATCATTTGATCTTCCATCTCTCTGAGTAATTCAGGTCCAACTATTGTTCTGTTAGCTGGATTATCCCAGATCACTGGAGTGTTTCACTTTCTTCCATAAAGCGCTTCGAATGGGTTCATCTTCAATGATGCATGGTACCCATTATTGTAAGCGAATTCTACCAAATGCAGGTAGTCTTCTCACCTTGATGGTTTATCCATCACATACATTCTCAGCATGTCTTCTATTACTCTATTTACTCTCTTTGTCTGTCCATCAGACTCAGGATGATACGTTGTACTAAAGTTTAGATTCGTTTCGAATCCTTTGAATAGTCCTTTCCAGAAATTCGAAGTGAATTTTGGGTCTCTATCAGACACGATTGTCTTAGGAAGTCCATGCAAGCCTACAACTTCTTTTAAAAAGATATCAGCAACATCTGCTACTCTGTGGGTGGTTTTCAGTGGAATAAAATGGGCAGCTTTAGTAAGTTTGTCCACCACCACCATGATTGAATCATGTTGCTTGCTTGTTCTGGGAAATCCTGTGATAAAATCCATTATTACCACATCCCATTTCCATTCAGGAATAGGTAAAGGCTGCAACAACCCTGCTGGGTGTTTGTTGTCATCCTTGACCTTCCGGCATTCCATACATCTGGCGATGTATTCAGCAATTTCCCTCTTCATACCTGGCCAAAAATAATGGCTTTTGACTGCTGCCATAGTCTTCTGATATCCAGGATGTCCAGCATAAACCACGTTATGCATTTCCTTTAGAATTGACAGCTTCAACTCTTGGTCATTGGGTACATACACTCTGTTTTTATACATAAGTAGACCCCCAGTTCCTAAGGTATACCCTTCCTCGGTCTGTGGTCTCTCACGCTGCTGTAGCTTTGCTACAAGTCTTTTGTACTGCAAATAATCACTTGCAACCTCCACAATTTTGTCTTTCAACTCAGTTATGTGCATGCTAATGGTTGTAGCATGTAATTCATGCACTTTTCTGCTGAGTGCATCAGCCACTTTATTGTCTTTCCCTTTGATATGTCGGATATCAAAGTCATATTCGCAAAGAAATTCCAGCCATCTAATTTGCCTGGCATTTAGGGTTGGCTGACCAAATAAATACTTCGGACCATTGTGGTCTGTTCTTAATTCAAATTTCTTACCCATGAGGTAATGTCTCCATTTCCTCAATGCATGGACAATTGCTGCCATCTCTAAATCATGAGTGGCATAATTCTTTTCATGCTCTTTCAGCTTTCGGGATTCATAACAAATTACAGATCCCTCTTGGCTGAGAACTCCTCCCAGCCCTTCCTTACACGCATCTGTGCACACTACGTAATCCTTACTTGGATCAACAATCTTTAGGATTGGAGCACTAGTGAGCAGTTGCTTCAATTGATGGAAGTTGCTATCACATTGTTCAGTCCACTGGAACTTCTTCCCCTTCCTTTGCAAGGAAGTGATAGCATGAGCTATCCTTGAAAATCCAGCTATGAACCTCCTATAATAACCGGCCAGAACCATAAAGGATCTAACTTCTGTCACATTTCTTGGCGCTAGCCACTCTTGAATGGCCTTTACCTTCTCAGGATCCACAGCGATCCCCTCTTCAGAAATAATGTGTTCCAGATAATGGATATGCCTTTGGTAAAATGAGCACTTGCTCATTTTTGCGTAGAGCTAGTGTTCTCTCAACACCTGCAACACCATTCTGAGATGTTGTTCGTGTTCTTCCTCTGTCTTGGAGTACACCAAGATATCATCCAAGAAGACTATGAAAAACTTGTCCAGATAATTTATGAACCCTCCATTCATTAAGCACATGAAGACAGCAGGCGCGTTGGACAATCCAAACGGCACCACTGTAAACTCATAATGTATGTACCTTGTTCTGAAGGCAGTCTTACTGATGTCTTCATATTTTATCCTCACTTGATGATATCCAGATCGAAGATCTATTTTCGAAAATACGTTCGCATCCTTTAACTGATCAAAAAGATCATCAATCCTTGGCAGAGGATATTTGTTTTTGACAGTGACTTTATTCAACTACCGAAAATCAATGCACAGCCTCAACGTTCCATCTTTATTCTTAACAAATAGAACCGGGGCTCCCCACGGTGACACACTGGGATGAATGTAGCCTTTCTTTAATATCTCTTCAAGCTGCAATTGCAACTCTTTCAGCTCTGGCGTACTCATCCTATAAGGAGCTTTCGAAACTTGAGCTGCTCCAGGCATCAGATTTATAGAAAAATCGATGTCCCTCTTCGGAGGTAGTCCAGGCACCTCCTGAAACACATCTTCAAACTCTTTGAGTACCCTGTGGTCTTCCAGATTCGAAACCACATTTTGGAATACTTCTTCCACCTGGGCTACAAATAATTGACAGCCTTTTAGGTAACATTTCTTCAGCTGCATGGTTGAGATTTCT
>ML785407.1:250718-266969 GCA_009831015.1 Picea engelmannii
GTTTCGACAATATAGAAGGGCATGGTGCTGGTCCAACCAGTCCATACCAATTAAGAAATTATATGAGCCTAAAGGCAAAATGTTCAATTCATCCCTAGTGCTTATTCCTTTCATGTCCACTGAACAGGACTTAACCAATTCAGTGACCTTCCTCTTGGTCCCTGTGGCTAACTGCACTAACCAAGACTTCTCATGTTTGTTCTTCGTTAGATGCAAAATTTCCACCACCCTAGGATCTACATAATTATGTCTAGCCCCTGAATCAATTAAAATAACAAGTGGTCAGTTGTTGATCATACCTTCCACTTCAATTATGTGCGATTGAAATTCCGCTTGCTTATTGTCCAGGGATGCGTAGATCCTCGGCATTCTGCTGCCCATATCCTCCATTGTTTTAGCTTGCTGAATAGTATGGACAGTTCTTGCTTTGTCTTTCCTATGGGGGCAGTCTCTGTATCAATGATTCCCTTTACAGCCCCAACACTCCATGGGTGGAGGCCTTGGCATCTGCTCACTCCCTTCAACTTTCCTGGGCTCTTTAAAATATGACTGTCCCCAAGGACTGTTTCTGAAAAAGGGAGGCTTGCTTCCCTTCTGCCTCTGTTCTTTCTTAAACCTCTTCTGGTCATCCCAAGCCTTCCGAAAGGTAGGCTTTTCCCTTTGTTGTTCATACATGCATTTCTCTCTTCTTATTGTTTCTTCCATAGTCTTAGGATCATCATATTGAATCTTGTCACCAATGGAAGGTGGCAGTCCACTCAGGTACCTATGAATTTTAACAGCTTCGTCCTTGATGAATGGAATATACACTAGTAGTTCCAGAAAACTTTGTTCATACTCATCAATGGTCATATTTCCCAATTTGAGTTCGAATAACTCCTTCATCTTTCTTTAATAGTATCTTTTAGTCAGATATTTCTTCTCGAAATATCTCTTAAATTCCTTCCACGTGACCTCTTTCTCTCGGATGTGTTGCACCTGCACAAGTTGATCCCACCACATGGACGCTTTTCCTTTCAGCTGGTACATTGCAATTCTACCTTCTGCACGAGCAGAATAATTCTGCAGTTGGAAGTATTTCTTCATTCCAAGCAACCACGTCTCAGCATCTTCCTCCTTCTTATGCTCTCCATTGAATGTTGGAGGCTTAATTTTGTTCATCTCTCCTTTCAATTCCTCCTTTCCAGATTTTCGGTGTTTTCTGGTAGGTGATGGGCTTGAATTGTTGTGTGTCTTACTGTCAGAACGTCTTTGGGAGAGACTGTGATGTTGGCTACCGCTCCTCGGTCTTCTTCTTCTCCCATGAGTTCTGTGACTCTCCATCGTACCTGAGTCTCTTCCCTTCTCAAGTTTCTTCTCTATTCTTTCCAGACTCTGCAAGAATTTTAAGTTTAATTTTCCTTGCCGATCCTTGACTTTCATGAGTTTTCGGCTATCAGCTCGACGCTCCTTGGCCTCTCTTTGCAATCCTTCAAGGATTTTCATTATATGTCTTTCCTTATCCATCTCTTTTCCATGCCCATTAGAGTTCGATCCTTCGATTCCCTGGTTAACATCCTTTCCTTCTCGTTCATCTTCTATTTCAGGGGTAAACTGCATTTTTCCCCACTCCATACTCGGCGCTGGAATTCAGAGCTCTGTTGAACTCTGCACACGCACTGTGAAAATTCAATTTTAAAATTGTCAGGCCATTAAACCTTCACGAACAACCACAATATTATAAGCCAGTTCGAGTAAAATAAAAGACATTTTGGTTTTAAAATAAGTTTTTCGAGCTCTCAATAGGCTCTGCAAAATTCTTGTTTCGAAAATTCAATTTCTCAGTACTTCGGGTTTCGGAACCTTGGATATATCAACTTGGAATATCTACTTGGAATTTCTTAAAATAAAGATCTTGTGCCTTCTGCATTACACCACCTAACAGACGAATATCTTGTTCCACATACTCCAACAGTTCGGATCTTTTAGTCACTAGATTTGACACCTTCACTTCGTCATGTCTGATGGAGCCTTTATTGCCTTCACACTCGCTAGCACGTGGTTCTCTTTAAGTGTCTATGGGGTACGTCTTCCCGACTGAAGCTTCGGGTATCGGGGATTATGGATCCCCGACGTCGAGAGTCACTGCCTTCTCCAACTCCCGATTCGCGATGAGCTCCTTTTTCGGGTTTAGCCCCCCTTCCGGCTATATCAAGGTCCACATGACCGCTACCACAAGACCACAAGACTGACTATATCGGGATTTCGGCGTTTGTGATGAAACAATGCGCATGTCCCCAGGACTCGCGTTTTCCCGAATCCCGATTTCCGATGGATGAATCTTCTATCGGGAACTTCCCCGATGGCATCGATGGTTGCCATGCGTCCCCTATCTAATGGACGGTCCCGATTTCTCCGAGTTTGCTGATATGCCTTTTGCTTTAACCCTTCACAGTTAAGCCTAGGTCCATGTGACCGCAGTCTTATACCCTTATCGGGGTTTTGGACTTCGCGGGTTTGAAATGTTTAGAACTTACGTTCTCAAGATCTCTGATCCTCTGATCCCCGATGCACATGAGAACTCATTTCTCCACGTCACCACTTTCCCGTCGCTATATCGGACATCGCGAAATTGCGATTCCTGTGACCATGATTTCTTCCCTCCTGGAATCCCCGATGGGTTAAATATCGACTCTTGTCTTGAGGTCTGACGCGTGTCCTATTGATACCAACGGCTGAGATACTCCGTCGGAGTTTCGAGACTTAAAAGGTCTCAGTTCTCTCGACCTGAAAAATCCCGATGCCTCTAATATCCTGATGATTCCTCAGAATATTGACGCATGTCCTACCGAGATCAACGGCTAGGATCCTTTCTCGGGATTTCGAGAACCACAAGGTCTCGATTCTCTGGCTTAACAAAACCCCGATGACTCTCTGGGACTTCTCCTCTACCCATGAGGACTTAAACCCTGTGCAACTTCTGTCAACTCGGATGGTTGACGGGTAATCCCACAGTGATCCTACGACTCACGATCCTCCCGAGTTTAAACTCCTGGTGTGGATGTAACCTCCTATGCAGTATCCAAAGGCTTTAAACCTTGTGCACATTCTCCTGATCTGACGGTTACAAGGGTTCGCCTTCCCTCCCGAACAGATCCTACGGTTCTAACACCACCAGCGTGGAGTCCTCTCTCCCTGTGGACTCATACCACACTGGCTGCAGTTTCATAACGCCACCATACCTCCTGAGATTTTAAAAGAAACTCGTCAAGTATCTCCTTGACGCTTCAGAGCAACCCAGGTTCTGAAATTGGTCCTCCTGACTCAATTTCCCCTTGCATTCTCAGTCCAAAGACTGCTCCACTGGCCCATCTAGGCTCAGTGTTGAAACCTCACTCTGATACCAATTTGTAGTGTACCTTTTTCTAGACCGAGGCTTATAACGCACAATATAACAATCGGTATACACTTAAATTGGATTTATATTACACATGCAGTTAACAAAATTAAACACACTTAAATCTCATAGAGTAAAACATATCTCGTTACTGCTATAATTAAACATTCCATACCATTTAACAATTCTTCATTTACACAGCGGAAAACATGATACATAAACAGCTCAGTCATGCAAAACATGATCAAAGCATAATTCAGATACTTATCTTTTAACAGATGTAGAAATCACCAACCAAATGCAGGCCTTCCATGAACCTCCCAGCCGTAGACCGCACTGCTCCTCAACTCAGCAGTGGGTCACCCCCGAGCTGGGACTGAGCTCCACCCCAGGGCAAGGAATCTAGACTCGGGCTGAGGTTACAGGAAAAACAATCACTTGCCACCGCCAGGAAGGAATTCTCTCCCAGGAATCTCCCATGCTCACTGCCCACAGACCCTCATTCCCCACATGCCTGTTCCACCCCAGGAGAGTGCACCTTCTCTGTCACCTGGATAGTCCTTCGACTGCCAGTCTACCTTACCTTGGGTTACAGGAACAGACCGGACCAGAAGTCTTCGGGTTCTGTAGCAGCTACAGGGTTCCTTCCAGGAGCTCTCTCCTTCCTCTGTGCACTCTCTCACCTGGAGGAGTCGCTAACAGGACAACTAGCCTCACGCAGTCCAACACTACGTGGTCACAACAACCCACGGGGAAAACAAACACAGGCTTCCCCAAACCGGTTCAACAGTCACAAGATGATCTCACGGTCCTGATTTCGGAACAGAGACTCCATGCACAGGTTAGCTCAGCTTTTCCTGAACAAACAAGGATTCTTCCACTCGAGTCCAACACAAGGTTCCTGTTCAGGAAATGCGCTCCCAGGTTTTATTAGAACCAAACACAGACTCCACAGTTATGGACAGGGGTGTACACGGACTCCTCAGGACTACACGGGCTTTCTTTCTTGTATCCAAATTGCACAAGGGTCTCTTGCAGACTGGTTCCTATGGCTCTGGCTTCGGGAAGTCAGGTTGAATGGAGGAGGAATCCCCCTCACGTCTCATCCTGGTCATTTTATCTGCATGCACCAGGGTTGACACTTTTTCACCCATGGGACTGCATGCGTTCACCAACACGTGTTCCTCCCACCACTTGGAAAATCATGTGGCCTTCCAAAAGGACTTAGGATAAAAACATATGATGCACATGGCTTTGAAATAATATTAAAATATTATTTCCAGGTTTAAGCCCCCCCCCTAGGCTCTACACTCAGCCCCTTTTCCCACCTTTCAGCACCTAATCCCTTGCCCACTCTGTGGACGCTCAGTCCCCCATCACTCATTCATCGTGGTCGGTCTGCACCTAGTGGGTGTTTATATTTTATTGATGTGTTGCATACATACAGATACAAAATCCAGGCCCTTGGTCTTCAACCCTTAGGCTCTCTGGCCTAATCAAACACATAAGCCTGTTGGCTTATACAAACTTGGCTCACCAGCCTATAACACATATTTACAATCTCTTTCAGATCATAGTTCACATTGGGGCTCGGCCTTGGGGACAGTACAGAAGTCGTCCGCAAGGAGTGCGTTGACAGAAGGCTCGGTTAGTTTAACTCTTGTTCTCGTTCGCCCAGAAGTGAAATTGGGTTATACGAGTCGTGCAAGGAGTGCGCAGGCTAAGGAGAGTCTCAGTTGTGAATCTGAGTGAAGCATTTGAAGGACTGCTGCAGGTGTGCACAGAGTCGAAATAACTCAACACTTGGAGGTGGTTGAGAAATGTCGCATGGAGTGCGTGCAAAGATCCTCTTTGAGGTTAAAAGTGTGAGAAGCTCAGGAGGGATAAGGCTCTCAAGCTCGTCGAAGAGAGGCATTGGAATTTTTTGTTGTGGAGTATTTAGAAGTAGGCATTGCATAGTTGCACCGCAGGCGGACAAGTTCCACGGAGGGATATTTGGTCATTCTCTACAAATCAACGGTCAGAAATTTGTGGAAAGGATTTGCAAAACCCCGCTAGCCGTCAGATCTGCCAGAGGTGCTAGGAGGTTACAGTTGCATCCGGAGTTCAAGCTCAGGAGACTGTGAACCATGGGATCTTCACAAAAATACCTGTTAGCTGTTGGATTGACCAGGAGTTGCATGGAGTTTAAGCTTCGTGAACAGGAGGAGGAAAATCCCGACGAGAGGCGAGGCCATCGGGTTTTTAGCATTCGTGAAATCGGGAGTCACGAGGACGAGTGATCGGGAATTTTCATAGTGAAAATCCCGGAGTCAATCTGAGTCGTCCATCTTAAGGAGACAGGTGGCAGTCATCGAGATCTCGTCGGCGTTCTGGCGATTGGGGTTCTAAGTTGACAAAGGAGTTGTGACATCGGAATCAAGACTCTTGAAATCCCAATGTTGAATCAGAACCGTCCATCTTAAGAGGGCACGTGGTGAAGATCTAAGATCTCAGAAAAAGTCTTGAAAGGAAGACTCCATCGGAGTTTCGGGATTTAGCCAATCGGGAGTTCTGAGGGTAAAGGATCGGGAAAATCCATGTTGGAAACCTCGTAGATGATTGGAGTCGTCCATCAGTTGGGACACGTGGACGAGATCGGGAGTCCATCGACATTTCGGTCATCGGGACTCATATAGGTAAGTGTTTTGGTTTGCAGATTGGCGAAACAACGAGGACTGATCTGAACCGGCCATCCACTTGGGACACGTGTCAGAGATCTGAAGGGAGTCGGAGTTTGGCATTTCGTGAGTCCAAGGGATGAGGCGTCCAGGACATCAGAAGTTGTGAAATCCTGAGGCTAAATCAGGGCTGTCCATCTTAGGGGACGCGTGGAAGCAATCAAATCCATCAGGAAAAGTCCCGACAAGGAGGTTGTCCATCGGTGTTTGGGTCATCGGTATATCGGGGATCCTAGTGACAAAGTGTTTACGCACTTTGAAATCGCGAACCGTGAAACCCCGACGAGGAGGAAGGTGCCTCCGTGCCACCAGCTGTCAGCACATCGGAAAGGAGGGAAGCATCATTGTGGAAGCCAGCTGTCAACCTGGTGGAGAATCGCGAATTTTGAGGGTGAGTGCATTTTGGCATTAGAAACCCCGTAGCCCCGACGAGGAATAAAACTGTGATCACGGGGTAACGTTCATATGGGCAAAGCCTATAGCCAAGAAGGCTAACGCGTAAAGAGTGCGTCAGGATTCGAAGGATCGCGAGTCTTGAGGGCATGTGTATTTTGACATTGAAATGCTCGAAACCCCAATGGGAGTTAGGACTGCGGTCATATAGAGGAGGTCATGTGGACAAAGGGCTTAGCTTGGAGGGCTAACGGGAAATTGAGAGTATCGGGATTTCGAAGCCAAAAACCTCGACGAGAAGGAATATAAGGCTGCGGTCTTGTGAAAAGCGAACGCGTGGACTAAAGGCTTATCCTGAGGGCTAAGGAAACAAAGGAGCGTATCAAGGATTGGGGATTGGCAAAACAAATTGTTTGGACATTGCAAGTGTCAAAATCCCGATTGGATAAACTCCAATCACAAAGAAAAAGGCCAGCGTTGATTTCCCGATCGTTAAGGGAGATATTTTGGAGAACTGTTGTGCGTGTGGAAAATCCATGATAGGGAATTAGAAGAGCTTTTCATTTCTTCGGGCCGAGGAAGGAGGAGGTCCTATGAGCGGGCGTGCCTGAGGGTGCGCCTTTGCGTCAAGTGGTATCAGAGAAAGAAAATTTCTTTGCTTTATGTAGCAGAGAAGAAGGAAATTCACCATACTGTCAAGGATATGGGATAGACAGTCACCCGATCCAGAGGAAAGAGAAAACTCGAGGAGAAGGGGTAGGCAAGCGCAGAATCCATAAATGGAAAGAGAGATATGTGATCTATGAGATAGACTCGAAGATATGGAGACAACACAAAGACGCATAGTCAGTGCTGGGAATCTAAGTGATTTTGAAAGTGAGGTTGAAGTTGAACAAGAAGAAGAATTTGTAGCTGAGGATGCAGCCAATGAACGTCTAATCAAAACTATTGCACGAATGGGTGCAAAAACGAAGATGGACATTCCAGTTTATGAGGGGAATCTGGATGCGGAAGAGCTTTTAGATTGGATTAGAGTTCTGGATACATACTTCGATTATGAATATGTCGAAGAGGATAAGAAAGTGAGGCATTCTATCATGAGATTGAAGGGACACGCAGCATTATGGTGGGATGAGCTACAAGCAGATAGACGTTGCAAGGGCAAGAAGAAAATTAAAAGTTGGGATCAAATGATTGCAAAGATGAAGGCAAAGTTCATCCCCAAAGATTATCAAATCACTCTGTTCAGGAGGATGCAAAACCTAAGACAGAAGATGATGACAGTAAAAGAATACACGGAGGAATTCTATCGACTGAACATTAGGGCAGGTCATCAAGAGAGCGATGATGAGAAAGTTGCCAGGTATATGAATGGCCTGAGATACGATATCCAGGACAAGATGAGTATGGAAACCATCTGAACGGTGGAGGATACCTATCAAATGGCTTTGAAAGATGAAGAGAAGCTGAGCCGTAAGAAAGGTCAGCGAGGCCGAGGCAAAAGTCAACCCAGGGGAAAATCAGTTGCCCAGGAAAGAACCCAAAATCCCAAGGACGACTGGAAGAAACCTCAGACTCGAACAGAGAGAGGTGGAAGTTCACAGCGAGGGAAATACACAGAGAAAAGAGGACAACATACAGAGCAGAGGGGAGGATATGCTGATAATAATAGGTTTCCTCGTACCAGAGGTAGAGGAAGAGGAAGAGGAGGAGTAATCACATGCTTCACGTGTGGGAAAAATGGGCACAAGTCATTCGAGTGTCTAGAGAAAAAGAAGGACAGTGGAGAGACTCACATTGCCGAGGCACAGAGGCGAGATGTTGAAGCAGAAGATGTTGAAGGCGGAAGGTCATTGATGATGCGTAAGGTTCTCTTAACACCCGAGAAGGAGGTGGAGGACTCAGCTCAAAGAAACAGACTTTTCAGAACTGCTTGCAAAACCAAGGACAGGGTATGCAAGGTTATTGTGGACAGTGGTAGCACAGATAATCTCGTTTCAACCGAGATGGTAGAGAAGCTGGAGCTGGAGATGAATGATCACCCGAGTCCATACAAAGTTTCATGGCTATAGAAGGGACATGAGGTAAATGTCACTAAACAATGTTTAGTTGAATTCAAAATAGGAGGGTATAATGATAAAATACTCTGTGATGTTATTCCTATGGATGTCTATCATTTATTGTTGGGCAGACCATGGCAATATGATAGAAATGTGATTCATGATGGGAAGATGAATACATATACCTTAGAAAAGAATGGGAGAACTCATATGTTGCTTCTGATCAAGGATAAGGAGGTAAAACCATAAGGGAGAAATACTGTACTCCTCATGAGTGGGAAGGAGCTTCTTATGGAGGTGAAGAAGAAACAAGATCCACAATTCTTTGTGGTCAGGAAACCAAGGATCGTTTTGACTAGCACGAGAGTAGATGATTTGCCAGGAGAAATTCAGGAACTACTGAAAGAGTTCGCTGACATCGTGGTGGACGAATTACCTCGTTCGTTGCCACCAATGAGGAGTGTGATTCATCATATAGACCTCATACCAGGAGCTAGTTTTCCAAATAAAGCCACGTACGAGTTGACGCCACAAGAAAACGAAGAGGTCAAGAAGTAGGTCTAGGAGCTGCTAGATAAAGGATTGGTCAGGGAAATCTTGAGTCTGTGTGCCATTCCAATGGTACTCAGTCCAAAAAAAGATGGAGGTTAGAGAATGTGTAGCGACTCAAGAGCCATCAATAAGATAACCATCAGGTACAGGTTTCCATTGCCATGGATGGATGATTTGATGGATTGCTTAAGTGGAGCAAATTTTTTTTAAAGATTGATTTGAAGAGTGGATATCACTAGATTCGCATGAGAGAAGGTGATGAATGGAAAACAACATTCAAGACAAATGAAGGTTTGTATGAATGGCTTGTTATGTCGTTTAGCTTAACAAATGCACCGAGTACCTTTATGAGGTTAATGAATGAAGTCCTAAGGGAATTCATAGGGAATTTTGTCATTGTGTATCTGGATGACATCTTAATTTTCAGCAAGACAAAGGTAGAACACCTAAAGCATTTAGCTACAGTAATGAAGAAGCTACAGCAGGAGAAGCTGTTGATAAACATGAAGAAATCCTCACTTATGAAGACATAGCTCATTTATCTGGGTTTTGTTATATCTGCAGATGAACTGAGGATGGATCCAGATAAGGTGGAGGTAATTAAAAATTGGCCATCACCAAGAAATATTTTCTAAGTGAGAAGTTTTCATGGACTGGCTAGTTTCTACCAGAAATTCATCAGGAATTTCAGTGGAACTAGTGCAGCGATGATGGATACAGTGAAGAAAATACATAAATATTTTCACTGGACTGAAGAGGCTGAGAAGAGTTTCAATTTGTTGAAACGGAAGATTATGGAATAACCAATTCTGGTGTTGTCGGATTTTCAAAAGACATTTCAGGTGAAATGTGATGCAAGCGTATTTGCAATAGGAGTGGTCTTGAGTCAGGAGGATAGACCGATTGCATATTTCAGTGAGAAGTTGAATGAGGCAAAAGAAAAGTACTCCACGTATGATAAGGAATTCTATGCCATCATACAAGCATTGAAAAAATGGAGGCATTATTTGATTCCAAAGGAATTTGTTTTATATATTGATAACCATGCACTACAATTTGTGACTCAATAAGAGAAGTTGAATCAGAGGCATGTTAAATGGGTTGAATACATGCAAAATTTCACTTTTGTAATTAAGCATATTTCGGGTACTGCTAACAAAGTGGTTGATGCTTTGAGCAGGAAGTGTTTTTTGTTGCAGGAGTTCAAAGTTAGGACGTTAGGCTTTGATGATCTTAGGGACATGTATGCAGATGATAAGGATTTTAAAGAAGCGTACGGAGCAGCTGAGAACCCAGTTCTCAAAGACAAAAGCCAGTGGATAGAGTACGTGATCCAGGAAGGATTGTTGTTCAAGGGCAATCAATTGTGTATTCCAAATTGCTCCACGAGGGAGAATCTGCTAAAGGAGAAACACAACGGAGGATTGGTCGGACACTTCGGTCATGATAAAACATTTGCAAAGATGAGCGAGTCATAGTTTTGGCCAGGGATGTGATCAGAGGTCAAGAGTTTTGTATATAGATGCATAAGTTTCCAGCATTCGAAGGGGAGAAAGAAGAATGCGGGAGTCTATCAACCATTACCCATACCAGAGAGGTCGTGGGATGAAATCAGCATGGATTTCGTATTGGGATTGCTAAGGATGCAAAGAGGATTTGATTCAGTCTTTTTGGTAGTGGATAGGTTTTCCAAGTTGGCACATTTTATCCCATGCCAGAAAACCAGTGATGCGACTCACATCGCAAATCTGTTTTTCAAAGAGGTTGTTCGACTTCACGGCTTACCCAGAAGTATAGTTTTGGAAAGAGATACAAAGTTCGTGGGACATTTCTGGAGGACACTGTGGAAGAATATGGGAACTAACTTGATGTTTAGTTATGCTTATCATCCTCAGATGGATGGACAAACATAAGTGGTGAACAGAAGTCTGGGAGACTTGCTGAGAAGCTTGGTGACAGAGCATGACAACCAGTGGGATAGTATATTGTTGCAGGCAGAGTTTGCTTATAATGACTCAGTGAATAAGAGCACAGGCAAAAGTCCATTTCAGATTGTGTATGGAATGCATCCGAGAGGAGTTTCTGAATTAAGGGATTCGTAACAGACTGTGACTAGGAGCGCAAGTGACGAAGAGTTCGCAGAGGCGATGAAAGAACTTCACAGCCAGGTGAAGCAGCGACTGCTAGATTCAAGTCACAAATATAAGCGTAGAGCCGACTAGCAGAAGAGACAACTTCAGTTTGAGGTTGGTGAATTAGTTCTAGCACACTTGAGAAAAGAAAGGTTCTCGGGGGGAACATACAATAAATTGAAAATGAAGAAAATTAGGCCGGGTAAGGTCTTGAAGAAGTTGGGGGAAAATTCTTATGAGATTGAGTTACCGGATGGGATCAGAATATCTTCGATATTCAATGTCGTAGATTTATACCCATATAAACTTGAGGAAGCAGGAACAAGTGGTGAACAGCCAGAGGTTCAGTGGCAGAAGCAGATGCCAGTTGCAGAGAAGCCACAGGTGGAATAGATACTAGACAAGAGAGTCAGTAAGAAGACCAGGAGGAAAGAATACTATGAGTATCTGGTCAAATGGAAGGGCCATCCAGTGGAAGATGCCAGCTGGGAGAACGAAACGGAGATACAGAAGAATGGATATACCATGCAGGAGCTCATGGACAAGAGCCCATGAAAATTTTCAAGCGAGGGAGTATAATGTAGGAGCATCGCAAATATCAAGCGAGCGTGGAGCAAGCACAATGTATTTTTGAGCACATGAAAATTGCTTGAAAATATTTTTGAAGTTGATGCGCCAAATCTTTAATGAATCCATTTATGAAGGAGCGCCTTTGTATATTGTATTGGACCTTGAGTGATTCGCTCTCGTCCTTAGTAGATAGGAGGCATTTAAACTAGTTAATGCAAGTAGATAGACTTGAATTCATAGATTAGACAGTTTTAGAAGAAGGAGGGAAAATGAATATAGACACCCTCATTGTACATTGTAGAGAGCATGACAGTTGAAGCAGGAAGAGCACAGAAGAGAAGCAGAGAGTTGTAGAAGAACATCCATGTATAGATCTTGAATTAATAGAAGAAGAAGAAGTTGATTCAAATCCATGGTTTTGTGCCTGTTCCCTGTGTATTGATGTTAATGAGGTGCTCATGAGTGTTTGTTTTCCTGTTATGAATTTGCTTTATTGCTGTGTATGTGATTTCATGTTTGAGTCTGAAATCAGAGAAAAGAAGAAATGAGTTTCAATTGTTTCTCTATATGAGCAAGGATTCCTGCAAGGGGTGCAGTTGAAGTCGTCCGCAAGGAGTGCATTGACAGAAGGCTCAGTTAGTTTAACTCTTATTCTCGTTCACCCAGAAGTGCAATTGGGTTATACGAGCTGTGCAAGGAGTGTGCAGGCTAAGGAGAGTCTCAGTTGTGAATCTGAGTGAAGCATTTGAAGGACTCTTGCAGGTGTGCACAGAGTCGAAAGAACTCAACACTTGGAGGTGGTTGAGAACTGTCGCAAGGAGTGCATGCAAAGACCCTCTTTGAGGTTAAAAGGGTGAGAAGCTTAGGAGGAATAAGGCTCTCAAGCTTGTTTAAGAGAGGCATTGGAAGTTTGTGTTGTGGAGTATTTAGAAGCAGGCGTTGCACAGTTGCACCGCAGGCAGACAAGTTCCACGGAGGGATATTTGGTCATTCTCTAGAAATCAACAGTCAGAAATTTGTGGAAAGGATTTGCAAAACCCCACTAGCTGTCAGATCTGCTAGAGGAGTGAGGAGGTTACAGTTGCATCTGGATTTCAAGCTCAGGAGACTGTGAACCATGGGATCTTCACAAAAATACCCGTCAGCCATTGGATTGACCAGGAGTTGCACGGAGTTTAAGCTTCATGAAAAGGAGGAGGAAAATCTCGACGAGAGGCGAGGCCATCGGGATTTCAGCATTCGCAAAATCGGGAGTCACGAGGACGAGTGATCGGGAATTTTCATAGTGAAAATCCCGGAGTCAATCTGAGTCGTCCATCTTAAGGAGACATGTGGCAGTCATCGAGAGCCCGTCGACGTTCCGACGATTGGGGTTCTAAGTTGACAAAGGAGTTGTGACATCAGCATCAAGAGTCTCGAAATCCTGACATTGAATCAGAACCGTCCATCTTAAGAGGGCACGTGGTGAAGATCTAAGATCTCATAAAATGTCCCGAAAGGAAGACTCCATCGGAGTTTCGGGATTCAGCCAATCGAGAGTTTTGAGGGTAAAGGATAGGGAAAATCCATGTTGGAAACCCCGTAGATGATCGGAGCCGTCCATCAGTTGGGACACATGGACAAGATCGGGAGTCCATCGACATTTCAGTCATCGGGACTCATATAGGTAAGTTTTTTGGTTTGCAGATTGGCGAAACAACGAGGACCGATCTGAACCGTCCATCCACTTGGGACGCGTGTCAGAGATCTGAAGGGAGTCGGATTTTGGAATTTCGTGAGTCCAAGGAACGAGGCATCCAGGACATCAGAAGTCGTGAAATCCCAAGGGTAAATCAGGGCCGTCCATCTTGGGGGACGCGTGGAAGCAATCGAAGCCATCAGGAAAAGTCCCGACAAGGAGGTTGTCCATCGGTGTTTGGGTCATCAAGATATCGTGGATCCTGGTGACAAAGTGTTTATGCACTTTGAAATCGTGAACCACAAAACCCCGACGAGGAGGAAGGTGCCTCTGTGCGACTAGCTGTCAGCACATCGGAAAGGAGGGAAGCACCGTTGTGGAAGCCAGCTTTCAGCCTGGTAGAGAATCACAAATTCTGAGGGTGAGTGCATTTTGGAAATAGAAACCCCGTAGCCTCGACGAGGGATAAGACTGTGGTCATGGGGTAACAGTCATATCAGAAAATCCTATAGCCAGGAAGGCTAATGCGTAAAGAGCACGTCGAGATTCGAAGGATCGCGAGTCCTGAGGGCATGTGTATTTCGACATTGAAATGATTGAAACCCCGATGGGAGTTAGGACTGCAGTCATATAGAGGAGGTCACGTGGACAAAGGGCTTAGCCTGGAGGGCTAACGGGAAATTGAGCGTATCGGGATTTCGAAGCCAAAAACCTCGACAAGAAGGAATATAAGGCTGCGGTCTTGTGGAAAGCAGTCGCGTGGACTAAAGGCTTATCCTGAGGGATAATGCAACAAAGGAGCGTATAGAGGATTGGGGATTGGAAAAACAAATTGTTTGGACATTGCAAGTGTCAAAATCCCGATTGGAGGAACCCCGATCACAAAGAAAAAGGCCAGCGTTGATTTCCCAATCATTAAGGGAGATCTTTTGGAAAACTGTTGTGGGTGTGGAAAATCCCCGATAGGGAATTAGAAGATATTTTCAATTCTTCGGGCCAAGGAAGGAGGAGGTCCTGTGAGCGGACGTGCCTGAGGGTGTGCCTTTGTGTCAACAGAGTCGCTGCTGCCAGCAGACATCCATAGCCTCGACAGGGATGCCATTTAACCCACTCTGATATCTGTATCCTACCAAGAATTTCTAGATCAAAACGAAGGATATTTAAGGTCACAAGATTCCATATCTGAGAATTTTCATATACCTAACATTGCTTCACTTCCAGCGGGCCTGTTCAGTACCCCGGCGAAGTTGTCTTGGTGTCATGCATGCATTTACCCACTGCCAGCAGACCTGTTCAGTATCCCGACGGGTTTACAAGCCCTTCCCACAACTCTCTAAAGGTTTATTTAGTTTTAAGGATATTTAATAGAGCAGGGTGATGCTGAAAATCTAGATTTTGAACATATTTTAATAATTACAGACCTTCAAATTTTTTTTTTAACTTTCCTTCATTAAGATCTAGAAATAGTTTGTTAATAAAACCAACTTTCAAGAGCAGGGAGACATCTTTGAGTTGTTCTCTTAAGGAACAGGGACAGCGTAAGAAGAAATTTTTATGGATGATCGTGAATAGATTTAGTTACAGATTGAAATCAAGAAACGCTTTTCAAACAACAAGCTTTCTTTAACATGGCTGCAAACTTCAGAAAAATATCATAATTGATGTGTAAACAACCTTCAGCGGTCATTTTTAGATGGGATTTTTTTTTTTTCTTCATCTGAGCTAGCCCATGATGCAGGCATGTGTGTTTCAAAAAGAAAGATTGATAAGCATAAACGAAAACAAAACACACCGGTGAATAAAAATTGGAAAGCAAAGAAATCCAAACAAAAAAATATGTACATAAGGTGCATATTAAAACATCATGCAAAAAAAAAAAGAAAAAATCCCTTGGGAGGCTGAAAGAAAGTAGAAAAATCTTGTTTGATGTGAAAGAATTCCTACTCGTGGTGCCTTGGGTCAGGGTTGATTCAGATTTATTTATCTCTTTACTTTCCATTTAAGATTTTCATGACGATACTGCATTTTTTGAAAATAAATATTCAACTAAAAGCAAAGAGAAAAAGATCAAGCGGACTTCCTTGATAATAGTCGTATTATGGTTCTCGTGGTGTGCCCAATTGCGTTCATGACTACATTATTACAAAGAGAAATAGTGAGAAATAAAACTGAAAGAAAACCTATTCCTAAACCTACCCTAACTATTAAACAAATCAGAATACTACGTGAAGTCATGTTTCCAATGTAGCCATCAGAGTAACTCCAATCCTGCAATGGAAACAAGATCAAGCATTACTAATAAGAATGGTAACAGAAACATATCACACTTACCTTCATAATAATCATATAAAAACAAAGTAAGCATGATATTACCACTTCCTTGAATATTCTTGTTGTACGAATCCTCCATCCATTCTGCAATCTTGTTGTGATAAGGGTCATAATGGCTTGGGCGAGTGCAAGAAAGTTTAAAAAAATTGTCAAGATTACAAGGAAATGAAATAACCATCAGCCAAGGCTGAAATACCCCATCGTCCTGACAATTCTCTAAGTGTTCATTAATTTCTTCACATGGAGGATCTAAAAGGAATATGTCACGCCTACATCCAAGATACTTAGGTAAAAAGAAAGCAAGCATAACTTTATCTTTATTATGAAAATTTGTTATATATGAATATTCAAGCCATCCTAAGAGCCTGTCACAAAAATGAGGATTCAAACCACAACTTTGATGAAACAAATATGGGAAAATCATCATAAGAGGATTTGT
>ML785407.1:293957-309901 GCA_009831015.1 Picea engelmannii
TCAGTTGTATTAGTATTTCCAACAATCCAAATACCACATTGATCCTGATGCACTTGAATCCATGCATGCGATCAAAGAGAATTAAAGTTCAAATTGTGAGACAAGAGCCTCACCAGTTGTAGCTCCAACAACCATCTTGTTCTTCCTCTTCTGCAGACAATTAGTAGTGAGATGCCCATGTTCGTGATAGTGAAAGCACTTTACTTTGGACAAATCCAACTTCTTGACTTTAGACTCAAATTTTGAATGGAATTTATTCCCTTTCCCTTTCCTTGCCTTGGTAGTCAAAGCACAATCCTCTTCATCATCACACTTTGATGAAGATCCATCTCTGGCGTTCCACCTGAAATCCTCTTGCACTAGATCCGACCATAGTCGTTCCCAATCTGGAAATTTTTCCCTTCCATTGACAGAGCCTTGATAAGTGTGCCAACTCTTGGGAAGTCCTAGGAGAGACAAGCTCACCAAATCATCAACAGCAACTATTATTCCCACACTTCCAAGCTCATCCTGACATTGGACAAACTTTGTGAGATATTTTGGAATGGAGTCACCCTTCTCCATCTTGATCTTCCTGAGTTTATCTTTAAGCACCAATTTCCTATGGTCGCTATGGTTTTGGAACAGATCCATCAAAACATTCCACATTGCATGTGGTGTGGCTTTCCCATGGAGACTTGAGATAATGTGGTCTCGTACTCCCTCCAACGGAATCCTCCTCGCCTTTGCCACTTTCTTTTGCCATGCATCAAGATTTGTAGTGTCTGTCGCAACTGGCTTAGGAACATCTATGTCAATGAAATATTTCAAGACATTGTCTTCGAGTAATGCCTCCATCCTGTCCTTCCAAGCAATGTAGTTCAAGTTGCCCTCGAGTGCATACTCCAACCTCAAGCCAATGAAAGACATTTTGATCTTGAATGAACTGTCACACCAAGAAATTCCTTCTGCAAATCCAAATTTTATCCAACCAAAAACTCAACTGCTGCAATCCTTCTTGCCCTGTGAGGTTCGCACCCCACCTGAGAGCAGCTTGAGGGAAGTTCGCACCCTACCAGTGTACATCCTATGAAAATCAAAAGGAAGTTCGCACTGTAATGCACAATGGGGTGATGGAGGTTCACACCTCTCCTTTGAGCAGCCTGCGAGAATCCTAAGGAAGTTCGCACCTCTCCTTTGAGTAGGGTGCAAGAATTTCTGCTCCCTAGAAATGTGAAAAAAATTTAGTACTAAGGTTCGCACCCTGTCAGAGATGGGACCTGCGAAAATACTATTGTTTTTGCACCTCACTTCCGTGGCTCCATGGCTCTGATACCATGTAGAAATTTCAATACAAATTAATGTATTTCCTTTGATTCTCATGATCTAACAATTATATGCCACTATTAAATACATAATCACTTATACTAATATTCTTGTGAAATTTAAACCACGATCACAAAGTGAAATATCAAGAACACATAACACAGAAGTTTTTTCGGGAAAGCGTAAAGCTAAAAACCCCGCTATCATATATTATGTATATCATGGACCATGAAACAATCTCATACAAAAATTTAATCCAAGAGCTCTCAGTACAATACAATCGTCTCACACTGTCATACAAAACTCAGCAAATACATGTGCCAATTCTGTGTGTCCAGATAGTCTGCCTCCTCTACACAATCCCTACAATTAGAATTCTCACAATGAATTTGAAATGCCTAGTTTTCACATGCTCATGAGCATATCCACTACATGTGTGATTGCATGAGTGCACTTCACTCAAATCACAACTGATAGCCAAACTGTCCCTTTCACCTGTTATCTCAACTAGGTATCCACTGGATCTGACACACATGTAGTTAACCATGGTGAATCTTCAGTTGCATGTGAGTTCACTGATTTGAATTAATTAATAATTAATTCACTGAACTCTCACTAGTGTAAGTTTAGTTACAACTAGTACAATTGGGCTTAACTCACTTAACTAAGTTAAACTACTTCACAACTCTCATAACTACACTTATAACTCTGTTACAACATCAAGTCACCTCCATGTCTTACCAGTGAACCTTTGAACTCAAATTTCCCATAGTTAACTGATTTTCCATTTCAGTTAATTATTTCAAGTAATTATGAGATAATAGATTAATATTTATAGTCCAAATTATTTAAGGGAAAATTAAATTAGACACATGTTTCTTGTTGACTTTTCAACAGCGGATTCCTAATAAGTTCACTGTCATTGTTTTCCTCAATTAAGTAATTGAAACTTGTGTCAAGTTGTGTTCTCCCCCCCCCCAAATCAAAAATCGATACTAGCAAGCTCGCGTTGAGAATAAACTGCACACTTATAAGTGTTGATCCTTGCAACCATTGTTTCAAATCTTTTCTAAGAGTAAACCTCTGTAAAAATAATGGTCCAATATTAGCACCGAGACTTTTCCTTATGAAATCCTTAGGACGTTTGAATTTGGCATAGACCCCCCTTTTTTTTCTTGTTATCGATGCCTTTACCTTTATTTTAGTTGAAATTGAAATTGTTTAAGTGTATCCTCTCTTCAACTATCATTGGAACCTCGATCAAGATGCTACACACCCTTGTAAACCCGAACGACCTGTTTTTGAAAAGTCCAAGACTCTATCTATTGTGCACATTAAAATTTGTGGGCCTTCCTCCTCAAGACGTGTGGCCCTGGAATTATGATGCTGGGCTCTATGGACTGTGATAGAGGGTCGTGGTTGGAGTTCTTGATTGAGCCTCTGCATGAATATCTAGGTCACTAGATATTGTCCTCTGTCCTTCTGTGAATTATATAGATTGTGATCCAATCTCTCTTGAACACTGGATTGAAAACCAGCCCCCTTTTTCATTTAAATCAAGTATCCATGCGAATTTGTTGAGCTCGATATTATAGGGTGACTCGTTGAGGATTATACCTTGTCTTCCGAGACAACCCTTTATAACCTCTCGATCCGAATTTCATCTTGTATTTAAGCCTCTTGAAATCTTTGCTTGAGCTTTGGTCACGCCTAATTGAGACTACCGACAAGAATTGGTCAGTTGGGTTAGAGGTCTAACTACCTCGCTAGTCATCAATCGACTATTTAACAAGACCCTTACCTTTGGCGCGTAGATGCTCCCCGATAGCCACGACGTGTAGTGGAAATTTCTACACGTGGGCTCTCCTTGGTTGGGCGCTTCTTTTTGTGGAATCCTTGCACCCTTGTCTCAATCTATGCTTGGGATGATAGGTTATTTGTATATGTCACACACAAGGTAGGTGAGTGTTTCCACCCACATGGTTTACTACATTTTCTGACCTTTGAATGATTGATAGAAGATTTCAGAAATTGCATTGCCACTACGCAGTTGTGGATGTTGAGATTCGGTCTTGGAAGTTGGGTTAATTGTAACCCTTTTTTCCGTGATGTTGTCACCAGTCTAACTCATATGAAGGTAAGAGTGCATCTCTTACTGTCAGTTTCCCTTAAGCTTGTCAACCCTCGAAAGCTCCTCATTTGTCCATTTGGAATTGATCCCTCACCTCAGAATCTTAGATTTTAATGTCCAAGCTGAATTTGATGATTACATCGACGCATTGCCACACCTTATGACAAACCATGCATTTTAATCCCTGTCCATCCCTCTCTAGTGCACATTTTGTTAGTACTATTTATTTGTCCTTTC
The DNA here is from genome assembly GCA_009831015.1 of Picea engelmannii. Classification (NCBI taxonomy): domain Eukaryota; kingdom Viridiplantae; phylum Streptophyta; class Pinopsida; order Pinales; family Pinaceae; genus Picea; species Picea engelmannii. The sequence goes on from ML785407.1 coordinate 297,631, forward strand.
CAATTAAGTTCTTCGGCCATAAAAGAAGAGTTCCTTTTGTCCTTTTAGTGCTTGGGTCCAATTGCTTGATTTGACATCTTTTGTCTGCAATCAAATGAGTACACTACTATAATATCATAAATATAATGTAGAGTGGCTACAACCTTCACTCATTGCTTAAGGAATCACTTAAATTCCTTAATGGATGAAAGGAAGTTGAAACCCTATTGTACATCCTTGGTAGGTTCTAATTCCCCCGAGTCCTGGTAGACGGGATATAGAGTAGCTCGCACTCCTATCACATTGCTCCTTATGACTGACTCCCTCATACCTTGATTTAGGCATGTAATGGTTGAAGAGATTGTTATATGGTACAAGTTCTAATCTTGTTCTTTAAATTTTTATATGGATAATTAGTAGGCATGAATTCCTTACTTTTAATGGCAATATTGATTCCCTGGTAAAATTCTAATGGAATAGGTAGAGTAGTAATTGAATCTTCATATAGTTCGGTAAGGTGGGGTGTTTAAGGGGGGTTGAAAATTTTAGACTTGAACCGTTTTAAGTAGATCTTGATCTTCTTATGAGTTCATCATGGATGTGTAAATTAAGTTGGGTTCCTTTCTATCCCATATTTTTAGGGATCTTAGTTGAGCTATTGAATTTCACTGATTCACAAAAGCTTAAAACACATGACAATTAGAGTTGATATAGATGGATCTAACCTTAACAATTACTGAAAATAATTAGAATAGATTATAGTAGGTTCTAGAATCTTTCGGGTGCTCTAGTGATGCTTACGGCATCTTGTGTATTATCCTTTTGGTAAATTGTTCTTAGTGTTGCGCGAAAGATAGAATGGATATAGTAGGTTATATTTGTACACCTTGAAAATTGATGTATGCAATTTAGTTGGATTATGGTAAAATGTACATAGGTAGAAATTTTGTCAATTGATTTATGAATTATAGTGGGTTTATGATTGAATGTTCCTAGATAAAAAAAAAAAATCAATTAATTGATATATGATTGTAGTTGGACTATTTTTGGATAATTCATAGGAGGTAATTGTGCCATTAGAAAAATGTTGATTTATGATTAATTAAGTAATTAGATTACCCATGTGCCATGAAATTAATGTGATGTATGATTAGATGAGTAAATAGATTCTCTTGTGTCATTAAAATGATGTTCATGAAAGATTGATTGAGTAATCAGATTCTCTTGCACCATGAAATAATGTTGAGGTATGACTGATAAATCTAGTTTTGAGTTATGAGTTGTGATTGGTTAAGGGACTTAGATAACTCCTTGCTCCTCAGAAAAATCGCCAGCCCTAAGAACTTAAGTGGTCAAAATCAATTGGATGAATCCTGGGCTTGAGTGTTGCATATTTATTCTAGAGGTCCTAACCATGCAGGATAGGTTGGGCGAATAGTTCTTTTATTATTCAATGACATGGTTCATCATTTATGATAGTTTGCTTCAGTTGATTGTGATGTGTTGAACTGCATCACTATTATGTTTATGTGTTGATCATGTGTCGCTATTATTTATGTTAATGTGTTGGATTTGTGTCATTATTTATTACGATGATGTGTCTCTTGTGATGTGATTAATTATATTGTGATGTCTTTAATTTCCTAATGAAAAAAAAAAATATTGACCTATTATACATCGATATCCATTGTTTTAATGGAGGGGCTGATACATATGGTATCAGAGCGAGGTTCAAACCTACGACTTGGGATCATTACACCTTCCACTATATTAAACACTTGATTAATAACTTATTGCTAATTAAAATTGAATTGTGCCCATGCAGGTAATCATGGTTAGAGGACACCATGGAGGTAGAGGACGTGGTGCTAGGCGACAAAGTGCAACGCCTCCAGTAGAATCCAAGCTAGAGAATTATAACCCCCTAGGAAACGAACAAGTCATTGGAAATGAGCAGATTGTTGTGGGGGATTTGATTGGTTTGATGAGGTCCTTTCAGAGGATGTCAGAGGCTTTGATTAACTGACTATATAGAGAGGACGCCAGGGTGCATGTACCCAATGAGGGTTCACAGTGCGCTCCAGTGGGCAGCGGTAGCATTCATAGAGAACTCGGGAAGGTGAAGTTTCCCAAGTTCATGGGTTCCACAGACGAATCAGCGGTCGAGGCATGGTTGGAGAACATGGAAATGTTCTTTTCACTTTGTGACTACACCTCCAACATGAAGGTCCACATGGTGGTATTTCAGTTGAAGGGGAGTTCTCTTATATGGCGGAAGACGCTCCTACCTCAACTAAACATGGGCGTCGGAGACGTGTCATGGGAGTTGTTCGAGGAGCGGTTTTGGGAGAGGTAATTGTAAGATAAATTCATCGAGCTCTAGCTCAATGATTTCAACACCTTATGACAGGGTGGTCATATGGTGTCAGAGTATGAGATCATATTTATGGAGCTACTTCGGTATGCCCCACATCTGAACATGGAGAAGTTGAAGGTCAACAAGTTTGTGTTCGGCCTTAAATTCAATAGCCATGTGAAGGTGAGGATCCTAATTCCTCAAACATTGCACAATGTAGTCTAGAAGGCCCTCATTATTGAGAAAGAGATGACTAGTGGGGTTCAGGGAAGGATTCCTGCAATACTGACTCGACAGATGATGACAGGTGCATAGAAATGACAGACATTAGCCAGACATACATCAGGGTATAGAGATACGTCGAGAGGATCCATTTTCACAACACCATGATGACCAACTCCTCAGTCGGGGACTCCCTACATAGGACCACCTCATCAGCAGCAACGTCGCCCGCAACAAAAATATTATAGGCATGTTTAGTAGAACATACCAGGATTTTAGGTTGTTAGGGAAGCAACTTCTACTTCGGGGACTAGGAGTACTGGACCAAAGACTAGATGTTGGACATGTGGAGATGCACATTACCAGTGAGATTGTTTTCTTAAGAAGGCCACCGTGGTCAGGTTAGTAGGACACACTACAATGTGATATTTGGGAAAGGCCCATAAGATTCATGCAGCAGTGAATAATAGTCAATTCGAGCACCATTCCACTATGCTAGAGACATCAGGCACCATCGCCAAACAAACTTTTAGTATTTTGATAGATCTCGGTGTTATAGATAGCTTTATTTATAGTGCAGCGCTGAAAAGAATTAAGGTAAAGGCAGTTGAGAAGGACAAGTTTAGGTACGTAGAAATGGATTTGGGTGCCAAACATAAGGTTGGAGGAAGAGTTGTGGGTTGTCGCATTAACTTTGGATATTTTGTAACAAATTCCGACCTATATGTCATAATCTTAGGATCGTATGACATCGTGATTGGTATGGATTGGTTGGAATCACATGATGTGATGCTCAACTATAATATGGAAAGGTTGAGTTTGACCGATGAGGAGGGACATAGAAGAGTGATTGTAGGAATAAACCAGGGAGTATCCTTGAGGTTCATTTCTTCCCTACATCTACAGAAGAGCATGCAGAAAGGATGCAATTTATATGCAATATTAGCGCTAAATGATAAGGGCGAGGTGAAAGGATTAGAAAACCTTCCGGTAGTACGAGATTTTGTAGACGTGTTTCCAAAAGATTTACCAGGCTTGTCGCTCGAAAGAGAGTTGGAGTTTACCATCGACTTGAAACCTGGAACTAAACTGATAGCAAGAACGCCTTATTGAATGTTAACACCTAAGTTACAAGAGTTGAAAATGAAACTGAAGGAGTTGTTGGACCTAGGACTTATATGTCCAAGTGTGTCACCTCGGGGTGTGCCTGATATTTTCATAAGAAAGAAGGATGGGTCATGGAGACTCTCTATTGACTACCGTCAATTTAACAAGTCAATGATCATGAACCAATATCTATTGCCAAGAATAGATGATTTGTTTGATCAAATGAAAGGCACGACAATGTTTTCAAAGATGGACATGAGATCAGGTTATCACCAGTTATGAATTAAGGAGAAAGATATTCCTAGGACCACATTCAACACGAGGTTCGAACACTACGATTTTATCGTTTTACCGTTTGGACTGACAAATGCCTTGGGGGTATTCATGAGTTTGATGAGTGGAGTGTTTCGTGAATACTTGGAAAAGTTTGTTCAAGTATTGATTGATGACATACTGATATATTCTCAGATGACGGAAGAACATGATGAACATTTGTGGTTGGTACTACAGTGTCTACAAGAAAACAAATTATATGGGAAACTGTTGTAACATCCCGCTCTTGCACGCACTAAGCAAAATTATTCTTTGAGGACACTTGCACACAAGTGATCTGGATTATTATACCATTGTTTGTTTTGATTATGATTATGAGATGTTGTGGATTTGATGATATGTTATTTTGTGGTATTTACATAGATAGGTGTTATTGACTGGGTTCTCTTGAGTGTGCAAGACTCTAGACATTGGGGATGTTGAGGCATCGATGAAACCCCTTGGACTCCAGATCGAGTCAGGGAGTGGATTGTTAAGTTTTGAATGTTGTTGATGTGACATATGTACATATGATTAGATATTGCAATGATTGATTATTATTGCTGACATGATTCATGGATGTATGCAGACTGACGATAGCTTGTCGACCATACTAACATTTGGAGTAGAGGGGTCATGCACGACAACCAGAGACATTGAGGGAGAGGTGTGGCAGTAGACCTGCCACATCCTACTAGCAGGTTAACGATTACCTAGTTCGAGAAGACCCACAATGTCATGAGGGTAGACTATGACAGTCACTCACGATGATTCTAAGGGGCGCACAATAAGGCGGGGGCCTTATTCTTTAGAGGCCCTTAGTCTCCCACAAGATCACCTGGTGGAGTATTGACTCCAGGGGTTTGACGTCTACCAAATTCATTCAAGAGGCGAGTGGCACCCTTGGATCACGTAGTGCATCTTGAAGGGCATGTTGTGCAAAGAAAATGGAAAGAGGCAAGTGGAACCCCCGGTGCACGTAGTGCGTCTTGAAGGGGACGCCGCGCAAAGAAAATGGAAGGAGGCGAAGGGAACCCTTGGAGCACGTAGTGAGTCTTGAAGGGCACATTGCGATTTTAACTATGATAAGTTAATAAACCTACTGCCTAAAAAATTATGCCTCCTTAGGACCTAGTCGACCTTAAAATGAATGGCATGATAAGTAAAGTTTAATAAGAATTTTTTCCGTTAAAAATTGTCACCCAACCTAGGGAAATTAAAACCTAGGTCTAAGTAGAACATGTGGATAAAGAAAAACTAATTAAACATGTAACAAGAAGGGGGGTAATAGATTCAAACTTAATTATTAAAGTAGAAAATATTATAATGGAGAATTAAATTTATTAAAAGGGTAAATGATTGTTTTTATCCACACTTGCTAAATTGATTTTAGTTAAAAAGGAAAAAGGCGTAAATGGTTGTTTTTATCTACACTTGCTAAATTGATTTTTTTAGTTAAAAAGGGAAAAGGGGGAAACTTAAAAGAAAAAGGAAACTTAAAGAAAAAGGGAAACTCAAAGAAAAGGGGAAACTTAAAGAAAAAGTTGAATGTCTAACTTAGTAGGGAATCTTACCTTTGGAACTTTTTATTTATGAACTCAACTAGGAATTAAGTAAGGCGTAAGTCATTTAATAATTGTAAGGGAATTTTGGGACACCGAGGAGCGTTTTTAGGAATTGTTTTAGGGGGGTGAGGGAAATAAGAATATTTAATTAATTAATAAAATTGATTTTCTGGTACAACTAGGGTATGGGTGACATGTGTACGGAGGAGGTTTTTCCTGATTAAATTAATGAAAAAGGAGTCTAATGAGAATTTTGGGAAACTAATTACTTAAAACTCTATAAAAAGGATGGTGGAGGAGGAGTATGGATCACATATAGCTTCCATAACATTACGCTGCTGAAATTTTATGTTGACTGAACTTTCTCTTGTGGAAGTTGGGATACCTAGCTCGGGTAACGCGTGGTAGATCGACCTTGCGAGGCGAGCTAGGTTCTAGCATTCTCTGGTATTGTGTGTGTGGCCCCTTTGCAGATCAGGGGGCTCAGGGGGAAGAAGAGTACCCCTAGAATTGGTTGAGAGGTACCAGTGAGGTCACATCAGTTGGAAAGAAGGAGTTGGACAGAGCGTGTGCGCGAAAAGTGACTTCAGAGCATTCACATTTGGCTAAGGTATGCCTGTTAAAGTTGTTAATTGCAATGGATCTTAATTTGCACTTGTTTATTTTAGTGTACTCGGTTGATGACTTCATTTCCATCAGCTCCTTGCATGTATTTCTACGGTAACTGTAATCCCCTTGTCACTTGATCCGTCCATTAAGAACTCTTTCTTTTGCATGTGGCTAAGAATGAACCCTGGCCTCAACCTTGTCTGCGCTCTTGTATCTCCTGCCTTCATTTTCTTTATTCTTTGATTATGCTTTTATTTCATTAATTACTTCTCCACGGAGAAGATTTCGATGCAGATTTGTGTTTTTATCCTTTGTTTTGTGATCCTTTAAGTTACTAGTCTATACCTGAGCAGTCGGCTAGGAGCTGAATCAACTGTCTTCACTCCGATGTTTAAGACTGAGATTCAAATGCCCTACTTTTATGTGCATGGATAATAACTGTCATATCCTTTATCTTCCTCGCAAGGAATTATATCTTGAGTGTTTTCCCTCCTTAACCTGTGCAATTCATTTTACTTTGCCCAAAAAATCCATTGCTTGCAGCAAAAATTCCTCTTCATTGCTCTACGATTAATGTTGATTTTACTCTCTGTACTTCATTTTTAATTTTCCCTTTTAATTCAGCGTTTGTGTGTTTCCCCTTTCTTTGCGTTTGCATGGAGTCCTCATCTTTTACCTCAGATTTTACTTAGCGATTCCATGATCTTACCTTGCAATCTTACCTGGATTTTTTTATGTGTTTATCATTAAAACACACTCTGCATTTTTCATAAAACATTTTTGCGTTTTCATAAACCTTTGTCTGTGAATTTTTGCATGGAATATTACTCAACGTTTTTCTTTAAATACACTCTACTTGTTACATAAAACATAACTTACTCTACATATTTGCTAACACTAATTAAATTTTGTATCAACATTTGTTTTAGCATTTGTTTAAGCATCAAGAAACAAATTTAGCATTCGTTTTAGCATTTTTTAAGCATCAAGAAACAAAATTTGTAACGATAAGAATAGACTGTATATGTACAACCAACCATCTATTTGTTCTCCTTTCCTCAAAAAATTTGAGTTATCAAACAACAAATTACTTGGCGATTTGCCCAGCAATGGTAGTGCCCTGGGCGATATTCTTGGCACATTACGCAACATTTTTATACCATGATTTCCTAGATGATTACTACAGCCACGTGTCATTTCGGAATCGAAATGGGAGTTCATTTCAATGGACTTTATTGTTGGATTTCCACTGATGGCAAGGATGCATGACTCAATTTTCATGGTAGTTGGCACTCTGACGAAAAGTGCATATTTTATTCCTGTGCATATGATGTATCAGGTGCCAGACATAGCTAGAGTTTTTATCTGTGAGATTACATGGTGTGCCTAAAAGGATCATATATGATAGAGGATCATTGTTTATAGGATGTTTTTGGACCATTTTCCAAGAGGCCTTAGGGACACAAATGAAATTTATTACATCATATCACCCCAAGACAGACGATTAGACAGAAAGAATGAACCAATTTTTAGAATATATGTTGTGTATGTACGGGATGGAACAACAGAAGCATTGGGAAGAGTTATTTCCACTAGTAGAGTTTGCATACAACAATATCTAACAAAGTACCATTAAGATGGCACCATTTGAGTTTCTTTACTATCGACCGTGTCAGACGCCATTGAGCTGGGGTCGACTTGAGGATAGGGTCCTGGTAGGACCATAAGCAATCCAAGAAATGGAAGAAAAAATGCAATCGATAAGACAAAGGATTAAAGAAGAGTAATATCAGCATAAGATTTATGTTGATGAGCATCGCATTGACCGCAATTTTGAAGTTGGTGACCGATTTTTCCTACAGGTGAAACCACACAAGAGTTTGATCTAGTTTGGAAAGGGTGCTAAACTATCTCCTAGGTTTGTGGCACCTTTCAAAGTTGTGGAAAGGAAGGGACCTGTGGCCTATCGACTAGCCTTTCCTGATTCTTTAAGGCCTATGCACGATGTTTTTCATGTATTTGTTTTGAGACATTATGTTAGTGACCCTACACATGTGATCTATATGAGTTCTTTACAGTTTCGGACAAGGGTGCACTCACGGCGGAGCCAATCCGCATTCTGGACCATCACATTCGAAAAATATGGCGTCGAATAGTCGATTAGGTCAAGGTCCAATCGGACAATTATAGTCCACACTTGGCTACCTGGGAGGACGCATATGATATGCACCAACAGTTTCCATATTTATTTGATAGTTTAGACATATAGATCTTGTTAGATGATTTATTTACTGCATTTTATATACTTTACAACTTCGAGACGAAATTTAAAACAAGAGGGGTTTTAGGTAACATCTCTCTCTTATGAGCATATGTTATTGACTTATTCTTTGAGGACACTTGCGTGCAACTGATCCAGTTATAGTACATGGTTATGATTTCTCTTATAGATTTTTGTGATGATGTTTATGGATTATGATATTATTTTATTTGATATATATATGTATATATATCGACAGATGTTATTGATAGAGGTATCAGTGAGGTCACATCGGTTGGCAAGAAGGAGCTAGATGGAGCGTGCATGGGATAGTGACTTCAAAGCATTCACTTTTGTCTAAGGTACACTTGTTAAAGTTGTTACCTGCAATGAATCTTAATTTACACTTGTTCATTTTACTATACTCGGATGACGACTTCATTTCCATGATCTTTCCTTGCATGTATTTCTACGGTAATTGTAATCCCCTTGTCTCTTTATTCATTCAGTAAGAACCCTTCCTATCCAAAATATCCTTTATTTTTGAGTTACTATCTTTTGTGCGTGGCTAAGAATGAGCCTCGGACTCAACCTTGCCTACGCTCTTGTATCTCCTGCCTGTGTTTTCTTTATTCTTTGATTGTTCTTTTATTTCATTAAATAGTTCTCTACGAAGAAGATATGGATGCAGATTTGTGTTTTTATCCTCTTTTCCATGATCGTTTAAGTTATTAGACTATTCCTCAGTAGTCGGCCAGGAGCCGAATCGACTGTCTTCACTCTGGTGTTTAAGACTGAGATTCAAATGCCCTGCTTTCCTGTGCATGGATAATAACTATTAGATCCTTTCTCTTCCCCACGAGGAATCCTCTCATGAGCGTTTTCCCTCCTTAACATCTGTAATTCGTTTTATTTTTCCCAACAAATCCATTGCTTGCAGCGAAAATTCCTCTTCATTGCTCTACGATTAATGTTGATTTTACTCTCTACACTTCGTTTTTAATTTGCCCCTTTAATTCAGCGTTTGTGTGTTGCCCCTTTATTTTTGTTTGCATGGAGTCCTCATATTTTACTCAGTGATTCCATGATCTTACCTTGTGATCTTACCTAGAGTTTTCAATGCATTTATCATTAAAACATACTCTGGATTTTTCATAAAACATTTTTGCGTTTTCATAGATTGTTGGATAATGTTTGTTGTTCTTCTCTACTTGTTTACTCTTCTTTATTGACCATCTAAGTTATTGACCCAGGTTTCATGTCATTCGGGTTTCCAACAAAGCCTCTAAAACTATCGGCCCTCCCGGTAAACCAAAAGGCAACACAACACACGAAATGCACTGCGCAGTCTCACCCAATATAGATTCAAGTGGGTGGCTATAAGACTCAGGTGTTTATAGCCTAGGATTGAGTATGAGATAGGGTTTTATTGACCAGATCTATGTACTATGAATTGTGAGTGTATTCTACTTATTCCTCACGGGTGCACATTTACATTTCATAGATTATTTCTCGAACATCATAGTCATGTTCCATAACAATGTATTAACTTATTCATCAAGCATAACAATGAACTGCGGAAAGAAAGTAAAGATATACATTCATTCATCATACTACAAAAATATTACCGTGGTTTGCCCCCTCCTGGGCTATGTCCACAAAGATTTGGCTCTTGGCTCTTTTATTATGGTATTTCTACATTTTCGGCACTGTGCGCTTACAATTCTCCTCTAAATGGGTCAGATTTGTATGAGGTGAACTAGATCGCACCAAGCTCCACAGCCTGTGATCTAATCCTCAGATATACCTTCTCTCCTCTGTTATTAGCTCAACAACTTACAAAATTGGTACATAACATTCTTACATACCGCATCAACTCATACATAACTATATTGGAATATTACAAAACCAGAACCTCTAAAAAACAACGAGCCTAATACAAAAATGTCAACCTCTATATGATACTCGTGTATCTATATTTATATCTATCAGAATATTCATCCATTTACAACATATTGCCAAAACCCTAACCCTATCGACGTTAGGTATTCCTCCCATGTGTGTGTTGTTCTTCCTCAAGCTATCACTTTCCTTGTGCACGCTTTCTTTCATACGCATGTGTTGTTCTTTCTCTAGTTGTCACTTTCCTTGTGCACGTTTTTTTTCCCATGATCTTCCTTCCTTCCATTTCGGCCTAGTGCCAACATGCCCCCAACACTGACTTGTGACTCATCCCGAGTCACCTAATCTTTCTTTGATTCCTTGATCTCCTTGGTGATCATCTGGAACTTTTACTTCAACTCTGTTTATTTTGTCAGTGCCTATGCACTTTTTAGTCTTGTTTCCTTTTTGTTCTCTTTATGATATTTGATTTGATTTTTTTTTATTTTTTTATTTTTTTTACTGCACAGTGGGTGGTCAACTATCCTTGTACAACTTTAGTCGGCTCCTATTGATCATTCCTCTGAGATTTGCACCTGCTAAATATATTAACTGTACAGCTTGTCCATCTGTGACAAATTCTACCTTGTATGGTCCTAACGAATTCATTCTAATCTTCCCCAGGTGCTGAAACGATTTTTTTTCGTAGAGGAATACTAGATCTCCTTCCTTGAACGTTTTCTTCTTGATGTGTCAATCATGCCAAGCTTTGTCTCTTGCTTTCTGCACTTGTTGGTGGAATCCTGCCAAGATTTGGTCTTCCTCCATTGACAATAATTGATTCAGTATTTCCTATACTGCGCCTCGTTCTATCATTTGTGTGATAGATGCTATGTGTAAACTGGGTATTAAAACTTCTAATGGCACTACTACTTATTAGCCATAGACTAGTTTGAATGGTGTGTGCCCTGTCAATGTTTTGCATGTAGTCCTATACACCCATAATATTGTTGGTACTTTGAGGTCCCAGTCGTCCCTATTGACGTTACAGATCTTTGTTAGTGCGTTCTCTAGAATTTTGTTGAAGGCTTCTACTGTGCCATTTGCCTGTGGGTGATATAGTGTTCTTTTCTAGTGATGAACTTCAAACTCTTCAAGCATCACGCAGATGGTGTTGTTTATGAAGTGTGTTCCTTGGTCACTCATCAAGACTCTTGGGCACCCAAATCTATTGAATACTTGTTCAAACAAGAAGTCTGTAGCTGTTTTTGCGTTGCAATCTTTTACTGGTGCGACTTCTATCCATATTTTTAGGTATTCCATCATGGTGATAATGTATCTTTCCCCTGTACTTTTGGCTGGTGGGTTAATTGGTCCCAAAAAGTCTATTGCCCATTTTTCAAATGTCTGTAGTGTTACTTGTGGTCATAGTGGCATCTCGTCCCTTCTGTTGGGTTTTCCTACCCTTTGACAAACATAGCATCTCTGACAGTACTCTTTTGAGTCTCTATGGATCGTCGGCCACCATAATATTGCACATAGTACCTTCATCATGGTAGATTTTCCTACATAATGCCCTCCTTCCATTCCCTCGTGGGCTTCTGCTAAAATTCTTGTTCATTCGTGCTCTAGCACGTACCTTCGCAAAATGCTATCTACGCCCATCTTGTATAGATGTCCTGCGATTAGTTGATAGTCAGCCACGTGGACTACCATATTCTTCTTATGTGCGGTGGTATATTCTTGCGGTGTAGTATCTATGCTCAAGTACTAGATGATCTCTGTGAAATAATCATCAAAAATCTATACTGAGAATAACTATGCATCCAAAAATTTGTTTTCTAAGTTCGTAGTTTCTTCTCCATTTGTGACCCTTGATAGGTGGTCAGGTCCTACATTCAGTTTTCTTGGTTTAACTATTACCTCAAAGTCAAATTATTGAAATAAAAATAACCATCAACAGATTCTCCCCCCCCCCCC
>ML785407.1:309964-320056 GCA_009831015.1 Picea engelmannii
GTATTGCAGGGTTGAGTGATCTGTAAACATCTTAAAGTGTTTCCCTGATAGGTAATGTATGAACTTATGCAGTGCATACACCATGGCTAGTCCTTCTCTTTCTGTCATGTTATAATTTTGTTCTGAGTCTGATAATTTTCTGCTTCTGAATGCTATCGGGTGATCCAAGTCTCCCGCTCCTTGCTATGCTAAGATATATTCGAGTGCTATCGTTGATGCATCTACATACACATGGAGTGTTTTCTCCCAGTCTAGAAATATTAGTATTGGTGCGGTAACCATATTTTCCTTAAGGGTATATAGACCGTGTTGACACTCGTCGTTCCATTGATACTTGGTATCCTTCCTTAACATATTTTCCATTGGGGCTATGATCTGTGCATATCCTTTGATGAATTTCCTGTAGTATCCTGTGTGTCTTAAAGTTGCTCTAGCTGGAAGACTATTTTTGGTGTTGGTAAGTTAACAATGACTTATCTTTGTTGGATCAACCAATAAACCTTTTTTGCATACTATATGGCCCAGTAGTATCCCAAATGGTGTTCATGCATTTTTTGATGTTCAGTGACATATGGCATTGCCTGCATCGTTCTAACATCAGTCGTAAAACTTCCACGTGGTTTTTCAATAGGCTATAAACTATCCAATCATCCAAGTATACTTCGAGAAATTGATGGATGAACTCCTTAAATGTTGCGATGACCACTCTAGAGAATATTGTCGGTGCATTATTCAGTCCAAATGGCATGACTGTGTACTAATAAGATCCCCATTCCATCGCAAACATGGTCTTCTGTCTATCCTCCTGTGCTATCTTAATATGATGGTAGACTAAGAATCCATCAGTGAATGAGTAAGCTTCATGTCCCCCCACATTCTCTAACACTTCATCCATAAACGGTATAGAGAATGGGTCATGTAGGCATGCATCATTCAACTTCCTCAAGTTGATACATATCCTGACCCCTCTTCCTAGTTTCTTGTCTTGTACTACCATTGGGCTTATCCATTCTGATTCCTCAACTAGTTCGATGATCCCGCTTTGATAATCCTATCGATATCATCATTAAATTTCTATTTATATATGGAGTTCAGCCTGTAGGGTCATTGTTTAATAGGTCTCGCGTCAGATCTATCTATACCCTTCATCTCTGTAAATGTTGTGGGAAAAAGGTCACTATATTCGCGCAACATTTATGTGATGCTTTCTACTATTTTCTCATCCTAGTAGTCTCCAATGTTGGCCACTTTGGGATGCTTAGTTGTCCCGATGTTAACTCTCATTATCTTGATTGGTGCAGAAATGAATTCGGATTCGATGGGTGTTCCTTCCACATCTCTTTTTCCTTCGACTTATTCGATCTAAATATCACACAGGTCATCTCCATCTGGTGCTTCCTCCTATACATGGTAACATGACAGCAGTTCCTTGACTATTTATTTATTCCGTTGTTGTTCTTCTGTAATAAGTTTTATTTCTGGTTCTTTAATGAATATGATTCCTCTGATCCATTTCAAGGTTGCATCTATGTTGGGATTCTCATGCTCAAATGAGAAAGTAACAGTAAGGTTCTGCTGCAATGTCATCCATGTCGTAGTTCCTCTACGCAATTCCTGGTCTATATACCAGTTCGCTGGTATACCCTCTAAAGTATGTATGAAGTGATGAGGCCATTCCTCTGGTGGTGTCATTTTCCACAGTGTTTTACACTCCTCCAAGTGTTATGTCGGTGTCCCTATTCCTTTGTATCTCTGTTGTTTGTTATCTTTCCATTCTGCGTTGAACCTTATGCGCAATAAATGCTTACATTGATACCAGTATGTGATGGTCTCTTTATGTGCACCCCACCATATTGCGCATGTGGCCTTGAATGCTAATTCGAGTGCTAACATTCTCTGATTATCTAATACTTCGTCTTCATATTTTGTCAATAATGTTTCCAAATCATTTAGTCCATGGAAACTCAGTGGTTCTCTGATTTATATGCCTACCCACCTTACTGCGCGATCTATTCTTGCACATCTTCTCGTGGATACTTAGTGTAGTCTCTAATGCCAGTTTTCTAACTCGTTGTCTGAGTCTGTTGCACATGAAGTAATGCTCCACCAACTGAGTACCCCATCTGTAGTTGGGTTTACGTAGTCCTCATCGCATGCAGTTGTTCTGTACAACTGACCGATCTTCTTTAAGTCTAGGCAAGTGGGTTCTATGAACCTTTCCCCTTATGACAGATCTAATGGTGCTATAACCCTGTATTCTCCGAATTCAAATGTCATTTTCCTGGTTTTCAAATTGATTATGGACTGGTTGTCAAACGCCCAATCCAGACCAAGCAATGTCGGGTAAGGTGTTGTGTCATCTACTATTTCAATGACTTCAAAGTCTACTTTAGTGCGCACTCCATCAAGATCTATTGTCACTCCTTTCAAACTACCTATCGGTAGGAATCTATGATGGTTTGCTAGTTTCAATTGGACATTTGAGTATCCCAATGTTGGCTCTCCCATGCATTTCCATGTATTATTTGGTAATACATTTACCTTAGATCCTAGATCTAGTATTATGTCTCCCATGTTGAAATCCCCAATGTTAGCATTCAGTCTAAATTCCTTGATTGTTCTTATTTTTGTGTGTAGGTGATTAACTGTTTTAAGTTCTAGATTTCCTTTCGTCTCGTTGCTACCCTTTTCTAGGATGTTTTGAAATATCTTCATAGCTAAGGGATCACTTAATACTTTTACAAATGTTGCAAAAGACTTTAATTATACTTACTTGTTACTTGGGCTGCATTTCGTTGGTATGATCCAATGATGGAGGCATCTCATATTTTGTAGCTTCCTTAAATGGCTACGCAATTGAGGTTGATATTGTGTCTCTCTTCTAAAACGCTTGTCTGGCTTCCTTGAAGGTCTCCTTTTCCTTTTGCACGATGAACTACTTTCTTGGTTCAGTGTTCTTCTTTACCCATTGGTTCTGTGTTGGTTCTTGTCGAACTGCATCGTTTCATGTTTTTGTTCCTCCATGGGTAACTATATTGATGTTTCGTCCTTCATCCCTTTCTTCGGTTGAAATACACTGAACATTCTGATCGTTTTGGTTCCTCTTTTCCTGAATCTTTACTAGTAGTGTTGGACATTCCTCTGTATCATGGTCTGATGTGAACCAATACATACAAGTTGCTGGTGGCAGTGGACACTCTTGTGCATAATTTCCTGGCTACTGACAATTATGACATGTGACTGGTCCTCTGCCACATCCTAAACCTCCTATGGATCATCCTCCTCCTCTGTATCCTACTCAATCACCTCTCGACACATTATACGGTGGTGCCTGATTGTACTGCACGGTACAGTATTAGGGTTGTTCTGGGTTGTACCACGGCTACGCGTTATTGTAGGGTTGTTGCGCAATATTGTACTACTGCTATGTAGTGTTGTATGGAGTTGGGGCTTGATTGAACTATGGAGTTGCTTGCCCAGTCATCATTTTGGCTTGTACCCTATATGCGTTTGATGTTATTTCCTGCTCAACTCCATAGTTCTGCAGTCTTTGTCGTCGTGGCCCACTGACTTACAAAAGGTGCAATATGAATTCTTTGGGATTGTCTGGTATTTCTGCATCATCATGCAATGATAAGGGTCATGACCCAATTTATTACATATTTCACACCATAATCCTCCATGTGGTAGCGGATTTGGCATCCTTGTTTCCATATACTACGCAAATGTTGGGCATTCATTCTTGTGATGTCCTTCCATCCTGCATGTGGTGCACCAAACAACTTCTCATTTTTCCTTGTTCTTATTCTGGTTCAACTGAAATGTTAGATTCTTTAAATCCTCCTTCAATTCCTCAATAGATGGGTCTGTCTACTGGTACTGGTTCTCTTCCAGTTGCAAGGTTGCCTGCATATGAAACTTATGTTGTCGTAAAGGGTATTTTAAGTGTGGAAGTAGTGAATTGACAAACAAATGTCTATGTTGTGTCTCAGTCATGATATACTTCAACTTTCCCTTCATTCATTTGAATCTCTCATCGATGTCCCATACTGACTCTCTTGGTTTCTGTCTTATTTCAATCATCTCATTCATGTACTGATCCTCTGAGCTTGGCTTATGGAATTCATTAATCAGTAACTGTTTCCACCCAATTCGTCACTAGGTGAGAAAATAAAAGGTGCTTACATGCCCAGTTGGGCTCTGCTAGGCATGACAGCTGTGAAAGGAAAGGGTTAGGGAAAACAAAACAAAACAATAAACAAGAATTAAACTAAAACTAATTAAAACTATGAGCATATGAAGAAAATGAAAAATAAACACAAATGGACCAATATCACCAATGTATAAGCTAATCTATTGATGAAATCCAAAGGCACAATGAAGAAAGGGGACTTGGGTCCCTTCTTTCTCCAATGGAAGGCTCTTGAGGCCCTCACTAGCTTGCTCTCCTTACAATGAAAAGATGAAAATGTGGGTGAAAGAACTCCAAGCTTATCCACTCAAGAGAGGGGTGGATAGCTCTTGTGAAATGATGCCTATGTGTTATTGTTAAAGAATGAGTCCTTAACAATCTTGGCAGCATAACAATGCATAGAATTCCTTGAGAAAGTGATGGTTATTCATGGCTATTTATAGCCTAGCATTTGGTGTTTATGTAACCTCTTTGGAGTGTGAAAAGGGGCTCTTTAGGGCTCAATTAGGTCTTTGACCAGCCCACCATGCGGATTGAGCTCGGATTTGGTGTCAAATCGACTTGGGAGCTAATCCATTAGTGGTTGGGAGGCCGACCAATTTCAATAAATGCGTCGTTTATCAGGTGTGCGGGTTTTTTTCCCAACAGCTGCACATCGTGCGCGCATGCACGCATTGTACGTTGTTGTTACGCACATATGCGCGCGCACCCCCGTTCTGTAAAGCGCCCTTCAATTTTTGGTCATTTTGTATAGTTTTTGACCCTTTTGCAATGCTGTGGAATTAATCTTGTGCCATGAATAACTTCAGTCCTGTTTTGATGATGCGGGGTTCTTGTCGCCATGTGCGGACGAAATTTCAGTGATAACAGATGCCCCCTGATGGATGAGGTTAGGAGCACACGTATAGCCGAAATCCATCAATGTTTCTTTTACTGAAAATGGTGTTGTAAGGGAGATCAAGAGTGGGACCGTGTAGAGAAATCCTTTGGAGAAGAAAGGAACCTATAGATCCTGACCTTCCACAAGGTGCGTAACAATATACAATTGTGTACAAACGAGGCGGGAATGCCCCATGCTCGTATGATGTAACTCTGAAAAAAGATGACGGAAATGTTGGTGTAGACAACTGCAGTGCCCTCGGGGGTGGTAATGATAAAGGCATAAGACAAGTCTGCAAAGGAACATACTCTGAACAATAGGCAATGATCGCAGGAACAAGCAACGACGATGATGCAGGCAGTGATGGCCCTGCCAATTTCAGAGGTCTTCGGCAAATGATAATAATAACTGCAATAGTCGAAAAGTAAGACCCACCGTAACATGAGAAAGTGTTGGCCTCAAATGTTATGGAGGTCAACGACATCAGGGAGAAATGGTGTTTCCCCCTGTGTCGTCCGAGATCTCTCATTAAATAGCAAATGAGAATCAAGATACTGTCGCCCTTCTGGAAAATTGTGTTGATGTCGACAAAAGGGGGATGCGACTCCCAGAAGCAAAGGGCTTCGCGGAATCTACTGTGGTGAGGAAGTGGCAGAGGTACATGGACGAAGTCAAGAAGTGGGAAGACTCAAGACTGCCCTTGGTTGGAGAATGTATGAGACAAACAGTGGCCGCAACCGTGTGACAAGGTCAAGTGTTAGGGGGACGCAAAAACCGAGGATAAGTTGTGCCAGAGGCGGGACAAGGTGAACAAATTTAGAGGGTATAGGTAAGTGATCTGGGTAGTACTCTGAAGATATAGACGATGCCGGTGAGGGTAAATGAGAAGTACTTCTCCAACCAAGGGGACATGGATTGCGTGTGGCCAAAAGGAAAGCAGGTCGCCAATGGTGATGACAAAAGTAAATAACTGGCAATAAAGGCGTTTGTACAATAAATAATGAATAATTGTGGAAAAATGTACAAATACAGAAACGGGTGCCCCAATGTGAGATGAGTGCCCTAGGGAGGGCAAAAATTTCTTCGAAAACTGATGAAGGGTGGGGGCCCCATTGGTGAGTTTCTATATGAGGTAGGTGAAATGAAGATAGGTTCGCAGATGGGCAAACAGATGGTGGATGAAATGGTGGGTTCATGATCCTGCGGAGGTGCAGGTAAAAAAGAACATAACCATAAAGCGATGATCTGGGAATCCATATGGGAAGCTAGCAAAATGAGGAGAAGAAGTATGTAGTTGATCTGCAACATGATGAAAGACTACCGGGACTCCCATCCCTAAAGGGTAATGAAGAACAACGTGAGTGTCAAAAGTGCCAAAAGGTGCTATGAATGGGACAACTCATGTGGGGGAGAATGCTACCGGGTGACAGTACTGAAGATGCAACTGGAGGTGTGAGTACTGCAGAGCCGGGAATGGGTATCCTAAAGGCCAATATCAGAGGGTGTGACTTGAAATGTAAATGCAATACAGCGGGAGAGACTACATGCCAGTGTTGAGTATATACCTGAAGGAATGATGTGAAGAGGTGATGATCAAGTACCTGCACAGAGAACAACCAAATACCCAAAGTGAACTATATCTGAAAAGAATCAAAAACATGAACATGTATTGGATAAATGTGACAATGCGCGTGCGTACCTGGCCATGATATGAAAAAAAGGCACCCCGGGGGCTTAGGATGAAAGGTGGCCCAAAGACGGTTGTGATGTAGGTGGCGGGACGCTGATCCCGTGGCTGAAGACGGTTCGAAAAATGGAAGCCGTGGGCTCTCGGAATGGTGAGTGGAAGTTTGGAAAAAGGCCTATATATAGTTGTAGGGCCCACATTGCCACCTCATTTGTACCTGCTGCTACAGTGAGTTTTCGAGTAGATTCAGAGGAGATTGATTGATTCAGAGAGCACGAGGTACCCGATCGACGGCGTGTGAGTTTTAGGTTAGTGGTCTGATCGTCCTGCATAGAAATAGGTTTCTATTTTTTGGGCAGGGTAGGTAGGGGGGGCGTACAATGGGTTTTAGGGGGTTTTGACTAGGGTGTGGGCCCACATGCGTGGGCGATTCGGTGGAAGGTGTGCATACGTGCGCGCCTGTCCACTGAATAAGCGCGCAATGGTGCGCGTGAGGTGGAATTTAAGGCGCGCCCTAGGGGCACGCCTATGAGGTGGACAGGTGCGCACTAATGCGCACCTGTGGGGTGAACAGGTGCACTCTTGAGCGCGCCTGTGGCTTTGACAGGCGCGCTCACGAGTGTGCCTGTGGGAAAAAATAGGCGCGCATACGTGCGTGCCTGTATCGTGAACAGGTGCGCATGTGTGCGCGCCTGTGGGTGGTAAAACTGCGCCTTTTGAGGGAAGTTTGAAGGGTGAAGAGGGGAGTCTTTTTGATGCATTTGGTGTTTGCATAAGCTAATATAGGACTCTGTGTTGTGTGCAGGTGGCTAGCAGTGATCATGGATGTGCGATGGCGCGAGAGAGACTGGTCGCAGCTGCGAGACTCTGTGGCCAATGCGAGGCCTGCAGTTCGAGCGTCTTTAGAAGCCAGTGGGTTGCTAAAGTTTTTTGAGTGCCCGTTGATATGGGCACAAGAGTACCTACTTCAGTTCTTGCTCCAGATGTGGAGCCTTGATCAGCACTGCTTCCTCGTGCGAGGAGAGCAGATCCCCTTCACTGTGGTGGAGGATATATACTTCTTGACGGGGCTCCCCTTCCGGGGAACACCGTTGCCGGCAGAGCCGGTGCTGCCGAGGGATACTCACCTGCGGTATGTCGCCGAGCGATATTGTTTAGGTGAGAACTACATGGCTGGGAGTGTAGTGAGTATCAGTGGGTTGGATGCCCTGTTGCATCGTTGCATAGCAGCGATGATTGTTCAGGTGTATGGGTCACGAGCGACCCACCGGGTCAGTGGTGGCGAGCTGCTGGTGATGGAGAGGGTGGTGGTGGGCCGTGAGCAGTTCGCCTGGGGTTTGACCCTTCACGCACGGATGATCGCGCAGCTAGACCGATGTCAGTCGACAGGTACCAGGGAGTTTGCATTTGGCTCCATCCTGGTAGCTTATTTTTTGGAGAGGGTGTCGATGCTGCACCTGAGGGTTCTTCTAGAGGTGCCTGGGGTGCGAGAGCCTCGACTGAGGTGGTGGTCTTAGATTTTGGTTCGCCATGGTGGTGGCGAAGGCGGACATTACTTTACTGCACAGGCGACGCATATATGGCAGCAGATGTCGCAGGTTATGCTTCAGTACCCCTATGCTGGGGTTGACTTCTGGGGAGACCCGGACATGGTATTGCCTCCTGGGGAGGTTTTTGATGACTGAGGTATGTTGTGTATTTGTATATGTTTTGATTTATGGTGTGATTTTGATATACCAGTTCATATGTATGATGTATAGATACTGATATGATCTGATGTTTGTTGCTTTGTGCATGTGCAGATTTGGCACCTCGCGGGCGCGAGGTGGAGTTGTACAGAGCGTCGGCTCAAAGAGAGCCAAAGAGACCTCCATGTGGAGGGAGGTGGAGACGGGATGAGGCCGCAGGGGCACCAGCAGAGTCCGAGAGACCGGCGAGGAGGCGCCAATTTGATGACCCTGGTGCGGGGCCATCACACGCTCCTCCGGCGGCAGCCGGAGTAGATTTGAATGATATACGCCGTCGTTTTGAGACGGTGTTGCAGGACGTGCATGAGGGCATGTGGATCCGTATCCAGGATGAGGGGTTCCTGGAACAGTGCATAGGGTTACCGCCACCATGGCGGGGCTTAGTGCGATGAACAGCAGTGCTCGCCGCGATGACTAGCGGACGCCTGCCGCCTGGGCAGGGGGTCCTGTGGATGTTCCACCACCACCGCCTGGAGCTGGTGGGGGTGGGCCACCACCTCCTCCTGAGGGAGGAGCAGCGGGGGGTGCGATAGAGGCACCCTGATGTATATGGTAGACATTTTTTGATTATATAGGCTGGTGAGCCGTTTTTTGTACCGAGATGTGGCACGGGCCTGCGGGCCGATGTATATTTTTTGTATGTAAACATTCAGATGGCCTGATGGGCCCATATATATATATGAGTATACATGTTGATGAGATCCAAATGTGTTTTACATGTGTTTTGTGTTAATGATGATGATGTCTATTTGATCTATATGCTATGACAGAATGTATGAGATGTTTATGTATGTGTAGCTTGATGTGATATATGCCAATCTAACACCATGTTAGCTATTTCATCAGTTGTTTGATTCAAATGTATTGGAATATGTGTAAATGTAATGGAATCAAAATGTCGAGATAATAATCTAATCTGCAGGTATTTGCGAAAGAGGCACGGATCGCGTACACGGTACACATTGTTGAGCTGAAGAACGACTAGCTGGGAGTCGAGAAAAACGCTAAGGTGACGAATATGATGATGTTGGGCATCGGTTAGGAGGCCTATGACAACAGTGTATTCGGCTTGGTTGTTGGTTGCTAGTCCCAGACATATGCCATTTGAATGTAGCATTTCATGTGAGGGGGTGTAGAGAGCCCAAGCAGCCGAAGCGAGTTTTTGTGTCCAATGGCTGGTGCCGTCGGCGTAACCAATGTGGTATGCTGGTGGAGGAATCATCTGTCAAGAGAACAAAGGATAGTTTAGATGAGAGGGTAGGAGAAAAAATATTAAAAAACGCTAAACAAGAAAAAGTAACCTAAAGTAGAATGACTACTTCTAAGCATAAAATTTCTTGAGGTATAACCCATTGATGGGTTCTTTGAGTGAGAGGCCTTCGGGGGAGGCTAGGATGTATGCGCCTTTGGTGAGGCAATGTTGGATGATGTAAGGGCCATGCCAAAGAGATTTGAATTTGTCGTGGCCCAAGGTGTCATGAGCGATATCATAGGCTAGGACAAGGTCGCCTTCACGGAATGATCGAAGGTTGACATGGTGATCGAAGGTAGCCTTGGATCGTTTTTTAGCTGCCTCATTGTTCTG